>JAVJIF010034296.1:0-40783 GCA_038442645.1 Agave tequilana | reverse complement strand
GTCAGACTCATCCGAGCTGACTGCTGTTCGGTACGGAAAGAGATTTGCCGTAAAATTTCCTTGAATCAGTTGAAAGATTACAACAAAACAATATTCCGACTACAAGGGAGGGAGGATGCTTGAATCTTCCCTTTGTTTAAGGCTGGGTTCTTCGTGTGGCGATGGAGAGTGAATCTTGTTCTCCGTTGACCAGATGACCGTCCTGGACCGTCGGGGGTCTTCTCTTCGGCCGGTAGGGGAGTAACTCAGCTCCGTCTACCAAACTCTCGAAGAGGAGGTAAGCGAAGAGCGGCTAGTACTCAGTAAGCCTGCTGAAGAGTCTTTTCTCTTGTTGGCGTCGTGCTTCTCTCAAAATCTCCGACCTTTGGATTTAATTTGCTCGCCCGACCCTTCTCTGATTCTGGATTCAAGAATGCCCGACCCTCTCCTTTTGATTCAATCAATCGACCCTTCCTTCATAGCCAACAGGGCTATTTATAGGGTCTTAGGGGTGATCGTGCCCCCTAAAATGCGCCTGAATGAGGGGCCGTTACCCGCTATACGCGCGGTAAACTGACCTCCACGATCTGGGGCGGTTGCAACTGAGACGCGGGCTTTGAACCGACGCGCCTTGATGCTGAGACGCGGGCTTCAGGCCGACGCGCCTTGATGCTGAGACGCGGGTTTTGAACCGACGCGCCTTGATGTAGAGACGCGGGCTTTGAACCAAACGCGCCTTGAAGTTGAGACGCGGGCTTCGGGCCGACGCGCCTTGATGCTGAGACGCGGGCTTCAGGCCGACGCGCCTTGATGCTGAGACGCGGGTTTTGAAACCGAACGCGCCTTGAAGTTGAGACGCGGGCTTCGGGCCGACGCGCCTTGATGTAGAGACGCGGGCTTTGAACCAAACGCGCCTTGAAGTTGAGACGCGGGCTTCGGGCCGACGCGCCTTGATGCTGAGACGCGGGCTTCAGTCCCTTGCGTCTAATGTTTAAGACTGCTTCTTTGATGGCTTGCCTGGTTAGTCATTTTTAGACAGCCTACAGAACCCCCTCCAAAGTTTCCGATATTCCGCAGTTGAATGGGACGGATTTCGGAATACTTTGGACTTAAACCGCGTTCGCCTTTGTGACTGGACTGTTGATGCTTCGGGTTTGACCTTATCCGAATTTGTCTTCGTGAGTGTACTGTTGAACTCTTAGAAGCCATCAGAGTCGATCGTGTTGAGTGTCTAGATACACAGCCTAGACCTCCCCAATTTGCTTTTAGTCTGTCACGGGTGCGTTTTTGGCTGGGAGTAGTTGGTTGTCTGTTGGCGCCAGTGTACTGTTGAACTGTCTTGCAGACGCATAAGACTGGACGCAGGCTCCTTTTTGAAAAGCAGAGGCTGCTTTGAAGACGCAGCTTCCATAAAATAGACGCGATGTTTGGCCAGACGCGAACTCCTTAGAGGAGACGCGATCTTCCGAACGCACTCTTGGAAATGCTGACGGGGCATGTCCGGTGCGTTTTCTGGGCGCGGACTCTATGTTGTCATGATTACGCCGCCAGCTGGCCTGGGGAAACGGCGAAATTTCGCCTTTTGGCGCGCGGATCTCGCGTTTCATTAAATGAACTGCTCCACGTGTCAATTTTTAACTCGTGGCGAGGTTGCGACGCATGATCTTTGCCACCGAAATGATTTTGTTACACGCGTCAAGCGACGATTCGCTGCAGCGTCCCTTGGGTCACGCGCCGCGTATCTCTGCGAATCCCTGTGCCTATAAAAGGCAGCAGTTTGGAGAGACTCTTCTTCTTCTCTCGCGCTTGCTAAGAACTTTAGAAAACATATTCTCCTCCCTGTTCCTCTGTTTAACCTCGGATCAAATTCGCCATGGCACCAAAGATTAAAGCCGACCGCTTCTTCCTCAAAGGCGACCACCACCGAGGCCCGGAGGGGCAGCTCTTCCTCTGCGCAGGACTTCGTCCTCCAAGGTCTCCAAGGTAGTATGCCGTCTAGGCAGAACTTCACCTTTAAGAACTTTAACACAGAGAATGTGTTTGATTCCCCAGACGCAGTCTTTGGGATGATAACCGGGGCGCGGATTAGACAATCTGACGCCCAAGGACTCTGCACTTCGGGTCCTTCACTTAGAATATTTCTAACTGTGAAGGTCTCTGGACGCAGCTTACAGAACGCAGATTTGATTTTCGCGTTCTGTGTCATCAGGCGCCAATTTGATGAATCTGGCGTCTGAGTCCGGGCAGAGTCAAGTCTTGGCTTGCAGAACGCGGATTTGATCTTCGCGTTCTGTGTCATCAGGCGCCAATTTGATGAATCTGGCGTCTGAGTCCAAGTACTTTGGAATTTCGTAAGTATTGGTTTGTAGAACGCGGAATTGATCTTCGCGTTCTGTGTCATCAGGCGCCAATTTGATGAATCTGGCGTCTGAGTCCAAGTACTTTGGAATTTCATAAGTATTGGTTTGCAGAACGCGGATTTGATCCTTGCGTTCTGTGCTTCCTGACGCAGAGTTGCAGGTCTGGACGCGGATTTGATAATTCCTGCGTCCAGTATCTCTTCTGCGTTTAAATTATAAACACTTAGTATTTCTCTTTGCTTTTGGTAAAGCATCTGACTTAAGTGTTTTTATCTTTTTGCAGCGCCGCAACCTGCTACTTCACTCCCCAAGATACGCCATTTGGGCATGTAGGTGGTGCTGACCGGAACCTAACCTTTGTGCTGCAAAGGACTGTCCCTGTGACTGCCGACCAGTCGCCGGCTCGTGAGAAGAAGCTCTCGAACGTCGATATGAGGACTCTTCGAGTGCTTATGACCGATGCAGCATTCATCACGGATGATGGCATTCAGCTGGAGAAGCCCGCCTTCTTCTTCGGGATCATATCCACGATGGCGGCCATCGCGTGCACGAAGGGACTTACACATGGCTCCGTCAATAGGGGGCAGAAGGTTCTTTCTCCCGGCCATGGATAGGATGTACCCTATGTTCTATTACCAGCATATGTCCGTCCCGCGGAAGATGGAGTTTGACCTCGCTCGATATGCTCCTGAGGTTACTCTTGGCGATCTGGGCTCCACTACCAAGTGCACCGTCATGACGGCCATGACGGGTCGGTTATCGGCCTTTCCCTGGATCGCGCAAGAGGGAGATCCCGTCTGGAGAGATACCGCACATTGGCACCACCTTCCTCAACATGTTCATGGCAGCGGAGGGTGACTATCCAGTTGCGTTCCGTGCATATGGGTGGATCCATTCCCCAGCGAATTACTGGTGGGGCAGGATGGTTGGCTTTGTCCTTACCGAGCTCGGGGATTTGCTGAAGCGTGTAGGACTGTACTCGGCGGTCAGGGCCGTACAGTGGGGGATCCCTCAAAGTTCTCAAAACTTCTTTGGGATCTTAGAACGTTACAATCCCTTGACGGGGACGTTCTTTACTCCAGTCGGGGAGATGGGCCTTGCCTTACACGAGCTGCACGAGGTCTCAGGACTGGTAACAGGGGACATGCCCTATGAAGAATATGTCCCGACCGCTGTGGAGCTTCGCCACGTGAAGGAGGAGTTTCCCCTCATATACGAGACCTACTGGGAAGTGCTCTGTCACTTCCATATCTGCGGTCAGATCACCAAATGGCGGTCGCAGGGGGTCACGTATCTGTCTTGGGCCAGTTATTTGTTCAACAATGTGAACACCAAAGACCACTTGATCACCCGATTGGCTCCCAGCTCTGATAGGGAGATCGAAGACCGGATTGACCAGGCTCCCGAGAAGTTCTACACCACAGAATCGAACGAAGATGGTTTCGACCCCGACTTGGTTTTTGAAAGCTTCCACCACCAAGCCCGGACTCCTATCTCCGATCGGGCGCTGCTGGCGGGTTTTCTGATGCTGTGGCTAAAGCGTTGTGTGGTGCCCACGCTGCCACATGAAGTTATAGTTGCCGACGTGGTGTACCCGGCGGTGCTTCTGGCCCATGGCAACCCTATAGCTCTTCTCCCGACCGTGGTGGCTGGTATTCAGAGCGGGCTGCGGGCGCTGGCTAAAAGCTTTTGTGAGCCGCCAAAAACTGTGGATTCCGAGGGGAAGCCGCTCACGGACGCAGAGGGGAATCCAGTGGTGAAGCATCCCAATCCTCGGGTCGAGCTGCCTTACACATACCTTATGGCCTGGTATGTGATGCACTGCCCCTCTTTGATGACGGCGGTGCGTTGGAAGGAGGACTCCGTCCCCTTCATACAGCGATTGGAGGGTTCAAGGTGGGAAGATCCTTATATATATTACATCCGGAAGCGTCTTTCAGCCCCGGCAAACTATCAGCTCAATCGTTGCCTCCTCCAGATCCCTGGTGCATCCTACGGCGATCTACTTGTCGATTCCGCAGGCCCTGATGATTTCACGAGGTTATCCCAGGGAGCCTTCTGGTGGTTGCTCAATATTCGGCCCGGGTATATGCTTTTTCGACAAGGGACGTCATGTACCATTGAGCCATACATGCCGAATCGCTTCGCTCGACAGTTCGGCTATGACCAGCTCTATATCGGGAATCCAAATGCTTATCTCGCCTTCGAAGGGAACTTGTTCGAGGGTGCTCGGGCCTGGTACTATAGTGTGGCTGGAGGGACAGGAACAACCTTCCGTCTACCTCTCGAAGCGCCCAAGTGCCAGATGAGTCTAAGCTATTGTACTTGGTACTCCCAAGCCGTCCAGACACCAGACTTTCTTCCGGCATCTTCATGTATCGAGAGCATCAATGCAAGCCTCGAGGCAAGGACAGAGTCTGGTAAACCAACGAGACTCGTAGAGCAGTACCGGAAAGCCCGTAAGGAGGTCGGGAGAAGGACGAGGAGGGAGCCACGAGCTACAGAGCCACGACCGCCAAGGGCAGAGCCACGAGCGAAGAATGAGCCGTCAGTAACGAGGGCGGAGCCATCAGCGACGAGGGAGGAGCCGCGGACGAATAGATGTAAGCAGGTGGTGAGTAAGCGTCCTCACCGCCCCACTTCTGTTATTGAGCCTGCCCCGAAGAAGGTTAGGAGGGACTTGGCGGCTGAAGTCTCTCAATCCGGAGCTATCTCTGCCGGAGTTGAGGCTCCTCCTGAAGACGTCGTCAGAGTTGAGGAACCTCCGGAAGAGGAGGATTTCCCCCCTTTAGTTCGTGCTCCTAAGTCGCACCGCGAGGCTGTGGAGGAAGGGGAGTTCATCGAACAACCCGTTATTGCTGCTGATGCCGAATCCCCAGAGATTGACATAATGGGCGATGAAGATGTTGAACTTCCGGAAATCTCAGCTCAGCTCAAACCTCCTTCTGCTCATAAAGGGAGAGATGAGGCACAGCAGTTGGGGTCTCCAGGCGTCTTCATCTCTAGTTCCAGGGCCGTCGACCCTAGTCCTACTACTGGGGTGATTGGAGGCAAGGCTCCGATTACGGAGCTTCCTGAGCTGTCGTCTTCTTCGTTCTCAGGGGAAAGCCTCTTTGAGGACGAAGTCGACTATAGCGAGGAACCCGCTCCTCCTGATCAAAGCAAGTTCTTCCATATCTCAGAGGAGGAAATGTATGGAGGCGAGCCATCGTCTGCACCGTCAGTGGCGGCTATCCCTGTTAAAGGTACCCTTTCCCCTACTGTCCAATTTTCTCTTTGCATGTTGAAGAAGATGTCTTGACATTCTTTATTTTATATTGCAGGGCCAACCGGAGATGCCGAGGCTACAACCTCCTCGCATATTGAGGAGATGGTGGGAGAGTTGACTCGGCCACAGGGAATTGAGACCTCAGCTGCTGAGATGCCCTCAGAGGGGGCAGCTGCTGATACTGGGGAGCCTTCCACTCTACCAGAGGAGGAAGCCACTACTGAGGTCAAGGAGGCTCGGGTGGAGGCAGGTCCACTCCCAGGAGATTGCACGGCTCAAGTTTCAAATGAAGTTTCTGAGGAAATCGTGCTTGCCACTCCATCATTGGTCGCGGAAGTTCCCGCAGGGATAGCACCTCCGGAAGCACCAGTGGCTGGTTCCGCTCTTGCCGTATCGGCGGTTAGCATGACTTCTGCGCAAAAAGAGCCGGCCTACACCCCTTCTTCCGAGATAGAAAGGGGGTCGGGGAGCGTTTCCGGGTGATGACAGCATGGACTTTCTGACGCGCAGTACGGTGCGGCAGTTCTTTGAAGCGATGCGATCGTGCATCGACTTTATCCTTTCTGGGCGTCGTTCTTTTGACTTTGCCCGGAGATTTCTCGGGAATGTGGCCGAGAACATCGAGCTAGTCGGGGGCTTCCTCTTGCTCAGGCATGTATGCGGGTGGTGGATCAGTTGGAGAGTGACCTGAAAGAGCTGAAGTCTTTAGACGAAGCTGACTCCCTCCACGAAACCCAAGTCATCCTGGATAGCCTCATTTCTGCCCAAAGGCAAGAGCGACAGGAAGTGGAAGTACAAATTGCCGAAGAGGTCAGCAACCTTGAGCGTTCCCAGGCTGAATGCCAAAGGCTGATTGAAGACTCAGGGGATACTGAGCTTATCATGCAGAACACAGAGCTTGCTATTACCAATGCTCGGGCTGCCATTGCTAAGGCCAAAGCCCTGCTAGCTGTCAATGAAGAGAAGCTCGTCGCCCTCCAGAAGAAGCTAGAGGAGCAGAAGGCTGCAAGGGTACGGGCTGAAGAGAGCCAGTCTGTTCATCTCTCCAGATTGGAGACTTTGGCGAGCCAGCTGGCTGAAAAACCCTGCCTATCTGAAGAGGAGCTGCGGGTCCAGGCGATGATGGAGGCTGAGAAGGCACGTCAGCATGAGATGCATCGTCTCAGGGAGCGCATCGTTCCCTACCAGATCGAGATTTTTAGCCTTCTCCTCCCTTCTTTTTTCTTTTTTTGTAACGCTCAATCTTATTTGTATAAGAAGCGTTTTTGTATCACTTTCATATTTTTGGATATAAATAAAAGTGACACCCTCCTTTTTACTTCTTTGTCTCGAACTCTTTGCCTTTGGTTGGACATGTAGGAGCAAGGAAGTCTTTTGATCTTTATCAAAATTATAATCATAATCTTAATAAGTCAAAAGATATGAGGAAAGATCTTGTTTCAAGAACTTTCATGACACTGTCAGAGGTGTAAGCTTAACTTGACAGAGGTGATTTTTGGTGGACCTGCCACTTTGTGGAAGAAAGTGACAGGTGGAGTTCGTACCCCCAGGAAAGATGAACTTTTATCAAGGATTTGTGCTTAACTTGATTTCAGATCAGCTGGGGATGTTGATGGAAACATTGTTTATTGGTGTAATGTTAACCACAATGCCTCCAAAATGAATTCGATATTCTGTTGGGGAGAATATCAAATGAAACTAGACTCGCGGGGAATCTAGGGAAGTCCTTACCGTTAGAGGTGTGACATTAACTAAACGGGTTTGAAATAGTCTTGTCAGAAGTGTAATGTTTAACTTGACAAGGACATGAGTTAGAGGTGTGATATTAACTTAACTCATCGACATCTCAGTTTTATAAGGGAAAACTGAGGGTGTCACTGTCATAGGTGTGATGTTTAACTTAACAGTGAGGGTAATGCTAGAGGTGTAATGTTGAACTTGGCATTAGTCGTCTCGGCTTGAAGAAGTCGAGGAAAGGTCATAGCCATAGGTGTATTGTTGAACTTAGCAATGACTCGGATGCTAAAGTGTAGTGTTAACTTGGCATCGTTCGTCTCGGCTTAAGGAAGTCGAGGAAAGGTCATAGCCATAGTGTATTGTTGAACTTAGCAATGACTCGGATGCTAGAAGTGTAGTGTTAACTTGGCATCGTCCATTTCAGCTTCGATATGGAAGTCTGAAGAAAGGGTGACTGTCAGAGGTGTAATATTAACTTGACGGGCACCTGATATACTGCTTAGAGGTGTAATGTTAACTTAAACAGTAGTTTGTCAGAGGTGTGATATTAACTTGACAAGAATTGGCTCTTGATAGGAGCAATTTGAGGACCTGTCATTCTATTGATGAGAATTGACAAGTGAATTTGAAATGCCAGAGGTATAGTGTTAACTTGGCAATTTTGAAGTTTGCTGCTCTATGTAGAGGTAACAAGCGGGCTTGTACTCGACAAGGAGTATTCATTACCAGAGGTATAGTGTTTAACGTAGTAATGTTTGCATTTTGTGGTCCTACCATTCTATGGATGAGAATTGGTAAGAATTTTTGGAGGAGAGAGTGGAATCAGGTCCACTTAGGATTTTTAGCAAACCCTCAGCTGTCAACGATTTGAGGTGCCTTTACCAACTACCGTTTGAGTTGGGCTAGTCATGCTATTCCCCTCAGCATGATGATTTGTCGAGGACTTATGTTGGGCTTAGATGCCACATTTTCCTCTATCCTTAGCCGTCGAAGGCGTTGGATGTTTGATCAGAGGTGTGGTATTAACTTGATCGGCAGAAGAAACACCATCTAGGGATAGTATTTCTTCAGGAATTTGCCATTGATTGGCATCATGAGTGTATCGCCATTAGAGGTTATGAGACGATACGATCCATTCGAGTAGACCGACTCTACTACAAATGGTCCTTCCCATTTGGGTTGGAATTTTCTCCTTTGTCTTGTGCGTCATGACCATGGGTCTCCGGACGGCTTAAGACAAGGTTGCCTTTCTTGAAAGTTCGCGTTTTGACTTTCTTGTTGAAGGCTCTGGTGATGCGAGCTTGATAAAGCTCGATCTGCTGCTGGGCCTGCAGACGCTTGTCGTCTAAGGCCTCCAGTTCTTGGAGTCGCTGTCGATGCTTCTCCTCTGTTGTCATCTCGGCGGTCAGGGGCGACGCGTAGAGATGGAATTTAGATTTCCAGTGGGAGGACAGCTTCACATCCGTACACCAAGGAAAATGGCGTGGCTTTAGTTGGGGTTCGCACGGTCGTGCGATATGCCCATAAGCATTCACCCACTTATCGTCCCAGTCTCGTTGACTTTTCGAGACGAATTTCTTGAGAGCTTGCCAATAGTCTTATTGAAAGCTTCCGCGAGGCCGTTGGCGGGAGGATAGTATGCCGTTGATGACACACTCTGGATTCTGAACTTAGCACAGAATCTCTGGAAAGCCTGGCTGATGAACTGGGGTCCATTGTCATGGACGATCCGCCGAGGCACACCGAAGCGATAGATAACGTGATGTTTCACGAACTTGATCACGTTAGACGATTTTACCTCTTTTAGAGGAACAGCTTCGGCCCACTTGGAGAAGTAATCGGTTATTGCTAGAATGAACCGATGTCCTTTCGACGATGGTGGGCTGATGGGGCCAACCACGTCCATCCCCCACATTTCGAACGGCCAAGTAGAGGTCGTAGAGTGGAGATACCCTGGTGCTTGATGGATGAAATCGCCATGTATTTGACAGGCGTGACATCTCTTAGCGAGGGAGATGGCGTCGACAATCATCTTGGGCCAATAGTAACCCAATCTTTGGAGTCGGTTTGCCAGCTTCGGGCCAGGTTGATGAGCTCCACAAATACCATCGTGGGCTTCTTTCAGCACTTCCGGGCTTCTTTTAATGAGAGGCACCGGAGCAGGATCCCATCATGCGATCTACGATACAATGTTCGCGAAATCGCATTGTATAGAATTTGGAGGCTTTCCTTCGGATGGCAGCCGCCTCCCTGGTGTCTTCGGGCAAGATGCCGTATAAGACAAAATCAATGTAGGGGAATCGCCAGTCTTTAAGTTCTGGATCGGTTGACACTTCAAGTGTTTCCCTTACCGCGACGATCTCCCGTTGACCTCTGGTAGTCTCCGAGGGGACTTTTTGGGCAGTATAGGTCGTGGCTATGACGAATACCTTCTCCATTGCTCCAGCTGGAAGAGCTAAGGGGCAGCAAGGGATGCAAGTGCATCTGCATGCGCATTTTGCTTGCGCGGTACATGGTCGATGTAAAAGTTTGAAAACTCTCGGCCATGTGGACTGTCGCGTTGTAGTAGGGTACTAGATCTTCATGCCTGACCTCATACTCTCCGCGAACTTGGCTGACGATGAGTTTGGATCACCGTATGCCTCGAGATTTTTAACGCCAATCTCATCGCGAATTGCATCCCAATCAGGAGGGCGTTGTATTCCGCCACATTGTTGGAACAGGGCTCGGTTAACGAGATAGCTCGGGGGATCACGTAGTTTTGTGGGGAGACGAGTACTACTCCTACCCCCGCTACTGTGTGTCCCTCGGGGCTTGCCCTTGATGCACCATCGAAGAAAAGTTGCCATACTTGTCCTTCAAACGATGTCTGGGTTAGGCATACTTCGGCGACCTCATCTGGGAGATCCTCATAAAGTTTGGCTGCCCTCGGATCTGGGTGTTCGGCTAAGAAGTCCGCCACCGCTTGTCCTTTAATGGCCTTCTGTGGCAGGAAGTGCATCTCATATTGGGAGAGCAATATAGCCCATTTCGCCAGCCGGCCATTCAATGACGAAGGCTTTGTCATGAGTAACCTCAGGGGGTTGACTTTTGATATGACATTTATGGTTTGGCCTACAGATAGTGTCGCATTTTCTGAATAGCGAACACCAAGGCCAAACACTCCTTCTCGATCGGGTTGTACCGATGTTCGGCCCCGATCATTGTTCTACTGAGGTAGTAGATTGCTCGTTCTCGTCCTTGGTCATCATTCTGAGCTAGTAGAGCTCCCAAAGAATGATCCATCGATCGACGTACACCAGGAAGGGCTTTCCGGATACCGGAGCTGCAAGGACTGGTGGTTGGGTGAGGTATCGTTTGATCTCCTCGAATGCTTGTTGGCAAGCATCGTCCCATATGAACGAAACGCCCTTCTTCATCAGCTTGGCGAAGGGTTGGCATCTTCCGGAGAGATTTGAAATAAATCTGCGGATGTACGCCAGTCGTCCCTGCAATCCTCTGAGCTCCCTAAGGCTTCTTGAGGTTGCATTTCCTGAATGGCGCGAACCTTCTCTGGATCCAAGTGAATTCCGGTAGAGGTTACAACAAACCCTAGGAATTTTTCGCTGGCTACCCCCAGGAAGGACTTGGTAGGATTCATCTTCAATTGATGAGCCCGCATGATGTCAAAGACCGCTTTTAGGTCCGCTATGTGATCCCCTTTAGTGCGGCTTTTCACCGCGATGTCATCGACATAGCACTCCACCGTCTTGCGTATCTGCTGGTGGAAAATGGCATTCATAGCCCTTTGGTATGTGCCCCTGCCCTGCATTTTTAGTCCGAAGGGCATGACGTGTAGCAGTATACTCCTAGAGGTGTCCTGAAGGAGGTGTGCTTTTCGTCGTCAGGGTACATCTTGATTTGATTGTAACCTGAGAATCCGTCCATAAAGGACATTCGCTCGAACCCGCATGTATTGTCAATCATGACATCTGTGATTGGCAACGGGAACTCGTCTTTGGGGCAGGCCCCGTTTAGATCGCGGAAGTCGATGCAGATCCGGATCTTCCCGTTCTTCTTAGCAACGGGGACGATGTTAGCTACCCAGTCGGGATGTTGTTCTTCCCTGATGAAGCCAGAGTCAATGAGCTTTTTGACTTCTAATTGGATTGCCTCCATTATTTCCGGACGAAACCGTCGCTGCTGTTGTTTGACAGGCTTCAAGTCCGGATTGATGTTGAGGCGATGCATAGCCACTTGAGGATCAAGTCCAGGCATATCCTCGTAGTTCCAGGCGAAGACGTCTATATACTCTTGTATAAGAGATATTAGATCCTTCTTCTCTGAAGGTGACAGGCCGTCACTTATGAAGATGGGCTTAGGATTAGCCTCATCCCCCAGATTGATCTGAACAACCTTGTCTTCTGTGGGTGGCTCACGCTGTTCAAAGCGGATATCCCAAAGAGCATTCAATGTTTGATCCAAGGGTCTGTATCCGACTGGATCATTTCTTCATCTTCATCTTCCAGATGGCTTGTTGAAACCATATTTATTGAAAGTTCTTTGAAGATGTTGCCGACACTGACATCCGATTCCCACGATGACGTGCCTGATGAGTGGTCGTGGCCTGACAGTCTCTCCGAATCAGAGGCTGATGGCACTGGAGTTGATACATAGCCCAACCCCCTGCGGGTCTGATGATAATAATCAGGTGCTTTCCCTTTCGGCACAAAAGATCGAAGCAACGATCTCCTTCCTTTGCCGAAGTTCAATCCGGGTCCATTGGCTAGATCGTATCCCATACGCTTCATCATCTTGAGCGTTCTCGTTCATAGTGATTGAACTGCGGGGGCTCCTCTTCACCTTCTGATTCTTCATAGGGTGCTGGTTCAGACGAAATTCGTCCAAAGAGGATTGGTTTCTGGCCTTTTCGTCTGGCTGGAACCAGGAATACAGACTTTTGTGCGTCACCATCATCCTGGTACGTCCCGAAGGATGATTTTATTGGTACATGCAATGATGTCAAGGCATCCATTGCCGACCATACATCCTCGTCTACGTCGGTGCTAGTATCCGACGGTATTGAATCAGACTCATACGCAAGGAAGTACGCGAAATCTAAATCTTCATTAATATACCAACCGCCTACATCGTCGGTGGTATCAACATCGAGCTTATTAGTGCTCTTTACAAGTGGTTCTAGCTCCCACATGCACTCTTCTTTTTCGGGCTCGATGTCAGCCTCGTTACCAGAGTCTGGCTCCTCTGGTTGCGGGGTTTCATTATTCTCCTCATATAAGAGGGAATCCGTGAAATAATTCTCAACCCCTTTGAACGGATGCCTTTCGGCAATCAACGTTCGGACCTGTCCGCTCTCGTCAATGTATTTCATGACTTGATGGAGAGTGGAGGGGACGATGGAATTTTTGGTGAATCCATGGTCGTCCCAGCAACAGGTTGTAAGACGTGTCAGCGTCAATGACGTAACACGTTACTTCTGATTTGAGGCTCCCGATCCGGCATTTGAGCTTGATCTTCCCCATCGGGCGGGAGCTGTTGGCATTAAACCCATAAATAGTCGTCTGGGTAGGGCTCAGACGATGGGTAGGAATGCCCAGAAATTGCATGACCCGGCGAGGTATGATGCTTAGTGCGGACCCAGGGTCTACCTGAATGCGATTCACCTCGGATGACCCGATATACCCCGTGAAGTATAGGGGTCGGTCATGCTTCCCTTTAACCTGCATGTCATCTTTTGTGAAAGAGATGCAGGGAGCATTTGGGGAGGTGTGGAGGCAATCCTCTACATCTTCCTCCCTCGGTACGTGGGTCAGAAAGGCCTCAGCGTTTGTCAGGGCTTCTTGTAGAGCTTCTCTGGTTGACTTTGATAGCCTCAGGAGCTCATACAAGGTATGCGTGCTGGGATGTTGGCTAACTGAGCCAGCACATCGAAGCGGTAAGGTGTCGAAGGTGTCGAAGATCCTTCCGCTGCACTTCTTGAAAGACCCGAGAAAACCGAGTTTCTTTCTGTTTCTCCACGGGTGGTTTTGTGGAGGGCTGAGCTGGCTCTACAGCTGGTTGAGGAGGGACCACCGCCTTTTCGCCGTACTGCTTCAAGTACGCCTGCCCTGAACGGGTGCCTGCTGTCGGTTGGTTGGGCTCTGCCGCCAGGACTATTGTTTCCTCTTCTGAGTCGGTCAGCGAAGGAACATCAGCGTCTGCTTCCCGGGAAGAAGCGCAGATCACGTGGCAAGATGATGCCTTCCCCTTGTCTTTGGACTTCCTGTTGGTCACAGTCGTCCATTGTTGCTCGTCGACGAGGTCAGGGTGGACCCACATGATTTCCCCTTGAGGTGTAGGGACGGGTACCAATCCTTTCTCCTGCTGCTGATGAGGTCTGTATTGACCACTCTCAATTCTCCTTTCGGGACAGATATCACTCCCACGGCATCGGGGTCGTGTCCCAAAGTGGAGCATCGACGTCATGTTGGCCGTCATCTTCTTCTGCTCTGGTCGGAGTTTTAATACCTCCGCGTCAATCAGGGCTTGAAGGACGTCCTTGAAGATGTAGCAGCTCCTGGTAGGGTGCCCGAGCATCCTATGGTACAGGCAGTAGTTGGATTGTCGGTCTTGCCGACTTCTTCCGGGCGCCTGATTTCAGGGAGCTTCAGTCGATTGCTCTTGTTGAGTAGTTTGAAGAGCGAATCGACGTGTTCCTCCTTAAGGAATACTGCTTGTTGGGGCGTGGCTGGCTTGAAGAGCCACTTGCCCTGCCTGTTTGAGGTTTGGTGGGAGATTTGGTCTCCGTCGCCAAATTATCCTTCCGTTTGGTTTGGAGGGATGTGTCTGGTGCACGCCTTGTCGACCTCTCTGGCCTGGGCTTGCCTTCTTCCGCTCTGACGCGGGCAACAATCTCCTCAGCCTGTTCACCTTGCTGGACTAATTGTTTCCAGGTGCGGCTTTCAGCAACTCCTATCTGAGCAAGGAGTGAGGTTTGGAGATTGTGGCGACATGTTTCCACCAGGGTGGCCTGGGTCATGCCGCTTGGACATCGGAGTGCCGTGTTCCGAAATCTTTCTACGAAAGACTTAACGGACTCTCCCTTTCGCTGTTTGGTAGCTAAAAGGGTAGGCATTGTGACCTCCGAATCATCTTCAAAGAAGCGTGTTAGAAACAGCTTCTCCAAGTCGCCCCAGTTCTTGATGGAACCTTCCGGGAGCTTCATAACCATTCAAAGGCCAACCCTTTTAGGGTGCCAATGAACAGTCGCGCCAATATAGCGTCGTTATCTACCACATTCCCAGTTTGGGATTTGAAGTAGTAGATATGCTGGTTGGGTGATCCCTTCCCGTCAAATGCTTGGAGAGTTGGAGCCTTGAACTTAGAGGGTACGGGACTAAGTCCCACTCGGCCGGATAGGGCCGGACCACTCCAGCTTCTTGGAGATCTTTACGACTGGCAAGGGCGTTGAGTCGTTGCTCCAGTAGGCTCATTCTTTGATCTTGAGCTTCTCCGAGTCCGGGTTGCTTCCTGCATGCGCTGAAGGCTGGGACACATCTGGAGTAGATCGTCGTGTCCTTTCGGAAGGATCGGAGGGTGGACTTTCTCTCCTCCCCTTCTTGCTCTGGCCTTCTAGGAGGAGATCTCTCTCTCTCTTCGAGCAATTTCTCAAGCATGTGCTTGAGACCGTCAATGGTTCTCTGCTGAGAGGAGAGTATTTGCATTTGGTGCTTCTGCATCTGCACTAGATGCTTAGTTGTCTCCTCAGGAGCGTCTTCTTTATCCTCAGGAGCATCTGCCATGTAGGCAAAAACTCCCCTTTCACCGGAAGAGTTCGAATCTTGCGACTCTATCACTACGGAGTGAGAGTCGTCCATTCTAATGCCGCGGGATAAGGCATTATAGTTAATTGGGGGGATGGTCCCTGTCCTGGTACGGGTATGTCGATACACCCCTTCTGTCTCAGAGTTTGACCCCTCTGAATTGACCATTGGTTGTTTTCCCCTGCTTCTGCTTGTCATATATGCAGTAAGCTCCGGGTATTCGACATCAGGGAAGGTTCTCTTCGGTGGGAGCGTCTTCTTTTGGCTGACGGAGGAATCAGGGTCACTGTCTAACCAAAGACGGCTGGTGCACGCCTGATTCGCAATGGCATCCAGAGAGCATCTGGATGAGTTATTGACAGCAGCAAGAAGAAGTGGCCTGATTGGCACTTCTTTTCCTTGTCAAATAATCCTCAAATCCGTGGGAGGGGGATTAAATAGACTGGCCTCACAACGTCGAAGACGGGGGGCAGTCGTGTGTTGCGCTGTCTGAACGCAGGTCTCAGAAACGCGGTGGTCACGCTGTTGCGTTCCGCGCGTCTGGCGTCTCTGTTGAGACGAGACGCGGTTCTCGCGTTGTTGTCTGCTGCGTTGGAGCAGAGAGACTTGAGGCGTTACGCGCGTCTGGCGTCTCTGTTGAGACGAGACGCGGTCCTCGCACTGTTGTCTGCTGCGTTGGAGCAGAGAAACTTGGGAGATAGTGGGCTGCTGGGCCCTACGCCTGGGGGCGCATGCGTCCTGCGTTTGATGAGACGCAGAAGCTTCGCTTTGGCGTTTGGCAAGTTGGTCTTCGGCAGACACAACTTGAGGAGTCTCGCGTTTGGGTCGCCAAACGCGGATCTCTCGCACTGGTCGGGGTGCGGGCAAGGCATCAGATTGAACGCCGCGTTCCAACCCCAGTCAGAAAACCATCGGTTCCGACCGAGTGTTGACGCGCGCGTCTTCTCAGTCGACGCTCGGCATTCCGATTGCGTCGTGGAGGAGGAGAGAAGCCAACAACTTCCTGGTTTGAAGAACCAGGGATGTTCACCACGCGGGTCTCTTGAGAGACGTTGACGCGGGTGTTCTGCACGACGCGGGCGTTCTGCGAGACGCGGTCGATCGCAGTAGTTTGTGCCGGGGGCCACGCGGGCCTTCTGGGAGGCGTTGGCGCGTGGGTTCTGTGCGTCGCGGTTGATCGCAGCAGAGGCGTTGGATGTCACGCGGGCCTTCGGGGAGGCGTTGACGCGTGAGCCGGACGCAGCACAGTGGGTGACAGCAGCGTCCGATAGAGCCACAGATAGGGCTTCGGGAAGCTGTCCACTCGAGACCCTGCGGCAGACGCGGGTCTTTGGGCTCTTGGAGCCAGAAGAGAGAAACTCTTCGTACTTCGCCTGGTCGAACTCAACGACGAGTGATTCGACCATCTTCCCCTTACGGAGAACGTCATCCTGCACCACGATGTGCTCATCGGTCACGAATGTAGTCCCCAGCGGAGTCGCCATCTCTTGTTCGGTACGGAAAGAGATTTGCCGTAAAATTTCCTTGAATCAGTTGAAAGATTACAACAAAACAATATTCCGACTACAAGGGAGGGAGGATGCTTGAATCTTCCCTTTGTTTAAGGCTGGGTTCTTCGTGTGGCGATGGAGAGTGAATCTTGTTCTCTCGTTGACCAGATGACCGTCCTGGACCGTCGGGGGTCTTCTCTTCGGCCGGTAGGGGAGTAACTCAGCTCCGTCTACCAAACTCTCGAAGAGGAGGTAAGCGAAGAGCGGCTAGTGCTCAGTAAGCCTGCTGAAGAGTCTTTTCTCTTGTTGGCGTCGTGCTTCTCTCAAAATCTCCGACCTTTGGATTTAATTTGCTCGCCCGACCCTTCTCTGATTCTGGATTCAAGAATGCCCGACCCCTCTCCCTTTTGATTCAATCAATCGACCCTTCCTTCATAGCCAACAGGGCTATTTATAGGGGTCTTAAGGGGTGATCGTGCCCCCTAAAAATGCGCCTGAATGAGGGGCCGTTACCCGCTATACGCGCGGTAACTGACCTCCACGATCTGGGGCGGTTGCAACTGAGACGCGGGCTTTGAACCGACGCGCCTTGATGCTGAGACGCGGGCTTCAGGCCGACGCGCCTTGATGCTGAGACGCGGGTTTTGAACCGACGCGCCTTGATGTAGAGACGCGGGCTTTGAACCAAACGCGCCTTGAAGTTGAGACGCGGGCTTCGGGCCGACGCGCCTTGATGCTGAGACGCGGGCTTCAGGCCGACGCGCCTTGATGCTGAGACGCGGGTTTTGAACCGAACGCGCCTTGAAGTTGAGACGCGGGCTTCGGGCCGACGCGCCTTGATGTAGAGACGCGGGCTTTGAACCAAACGCGCCTTGAAGTTGAGACGCGGGCTTCGGGCCGACGCGCCTTGATGCTGAGACGCGGGCTTCAGTCCCTTGCGTCTAATGTTTAAGACTGCTTCTTTGATGGCTTGCCTGGTTAGTCATTTTTAGACAGCCTACAACTGCAGGTTATTTTCCCTTGCTCCTGCTCGTTATATTCATAGTGAGCTCCGGGTACTCAATGTCAGAGAAGGTTCTCCTTCTGTGGGAGCGCCTTCTTTTGGCTGACGGGGGAATCAGGGTCAGCTATCTAACTAAAGACTGCTGGTGCACACCTGAACCACAACGGCACTCGGAGAGCATGGAGATGAGCCGTTGGCAGTAACATGATGAAGTGACCTGATTGGCACTTCTTTTCTTCGTCAAGTAATCCCTCAGATCCACGGGAGGGGGATCGAAGAGATTAACCTCGCAACGCCGAAGACGGGAGGCATCCATATGCTGTACAGCATGGACGCGGGCTTCAGGGACGCGGTTCTCGCGTCGTGGCTGTATAACGTGCGTCTGGCGTCTCTTTTGAGATGAGACGAGATTCTCGCGTTGTTGTTTGGTGCGTCGGGGCAGAGACGTTTGAGAGAGGATGGGCTGCTGGGCCCCATGCCTATGGGCGCGTGCCTCTCGCGCTTGACGAGGCGCAGAGGCTTCACCTTGGCGTTTGGTGAGTTGGTCTTCAGAGGACCTAGCTTGAGGAGTCTCGCGTTTGGGCCGCCAAACGTGGACTTCACGTGCTGGACGTGGCGCGGGCAAGGCGCCAGATTGTACGTCGCGTCCAGCCTCAGTCAGACAACCAGAAGTTCCAACTTGTAGCTGACGCGCATGTCTCCTCTGTCGACGCTCAGCGTTTCAGTTGCGTCGTAGAGGTGGAGAGTGACCAACGACGACCTGATGCTGAACACCAGAGATTTTGACCACGCGGTCTCCCGAGAGACGCTGACGCGGGTGTTCCGTGCTACGCGGTTGATCGCAGCGGCAGTTGTGCCTGAGGTCACGCGGGCCTTCTGAGAGGCGTTGGCGCGTGTATCTTGCTTGGCACAGATGGCAGCAGCAGCGCCCGAGAGAACCTCGGATCGGGTTTCGGGCCATTCCCCATCGAGACCCTGCGGCAGACGCGGGTCTTTGGGCTCTTGGAGCTGGCAGAGAGAAACTCTTCGTATTTCGCTTGGTCGAACTCGACAACAAGCGATTCGATCATCTTTCCCTTACGAAGGACGTCATCTTGCACCACGATTTGCTCATCAGTGACAAATGTGGTCCCCAGCGGAGTCGCCATCTCTTGTACGTGCCGGAAAAGGAAATAAAGGGGTTCGCTGTAAATTTCCTTGAATCAGATGAAAAATTACAACAAAACTATTTCCTTCCAGTTACAAGGGAGGGAGGATGTTGAATCTTGAATCCTCCCTTTGTTTAAGGCTGGGTTCTTCAAGTGGCGGTGAAGAGTGAATCTTGTTCTCCGTTGACCGGATGACCGTCGGGATCGTCAGGGATCTTCTCTTTGGCTGGTAGAAGGAGTAACACAGCTTTGTCTACCAAAACTCTCAAAGAGAAGGTAGGCAAAGGGGCAACTCGTACGCAACGAGCTTGTTGAAGAGTTGAGCTCTCTTTTGCTTCTCTCTCTGTCTGCCTGGGTGTAGTCTGTTGTCTATCTCTGGTCTCTTCTTTTTTTTTCTCCTCATAGCGGCGGGGCTATTTATAGAGGCTCCAGGGGTGAACGTGCCCCCTAAAAGTGCTCCACAATGAGGGGCTAACTTCCCCCCTATGTGGGCGGTGACTGGCCCCATACCAGGGCGGTTATAACTGAGACGCGGGCCTTGGACCCTCGCGCCCTGGTGCTGAGACGCGGGTGTTGAGCCCACGTGCCTTGAGTTTGAGACGCAGGCTTTGGACCCTCGCGCCTTGTGCTGAGACGCGGGTGTTGAGCCCACGCGCCTTGAGTTTGAGACGCGGGCTTTGGACCCTCGCGCCTTGGTGCTGAGACGCGGGTGTTGAGCCCACGCACCTTGAGTTTGAGACGCAGGTTTTGGACCATCGCGCCTTGGTGCTGAGACGCGGGTGTTGAGCCCACGCGCCTTGAACTTAAAACTCTGCTTTTTAATGGCTTGTCTTTTAGTGATTTTTAGACAGCCTACAGTCCTCTTTACACACACACTCACCAGGTCGCTTTCTGACGACCCTGGATTTGCACGTTCAGATATTGGACGCTTGTTTCTATTATGCAGGTGTTCGATGTGACTGTACGCCTTGCGAGGAGCTGGACTCTCTCTCCCATTTGATTCTGGTATTCTTTGCATTTATTTACTCTTGCTATTACTCTTTGATTCATGTATATCACCCTTGGCTTCTATTCTGTTTTCTTATTTCATTTCAGATCATGTGTAGCCTTTATATGTATTATTGCAGTGATTATTGATTATTATGGTTTAGATTTATAGCTTGTTCAGGTTACTTTAGGCTTAGCATGTATATGTGAGGTATTTTCCTCGCGTATATACGTCGCCGACTCTCGTCGCGACTCCGTTTCCGCGTATTTTGGGAAGCGGGGTGTGACAAGTAATCTATAAGTTATAAAAAAACTGAATTTTTCATTCCTAAACTTAGTCTCTATTCAAAAACTTGTTATCAATGAAGATATGGAATCAAACTGTATTTCTCATCTAGTCTATAACTTTGTCCTAAATCATATGCACCTTCATGACCGTGAAATTTTGACTAAGAGTTCTTTAACCCTAACTCTTATGCCTTATTTATTTTTTTCTTTTCATATTTTTCTGTGGTATTATCCTTAGTTTTATTAGGCTTTCTAATCTGCCCATGTAACGAGCTTTTAGTCGGCGACACCCAAACTGGACGATCTTAGGGCACTGAGTGAGAAAACACCCCAAAGACTTAAGGACTCGAGCAAATAAGCTACAAAACTAAGGATTTTATTTATTATATGGACCATTTTTAGGCGTGAATACTTATGGCTTTATGAGGCACAAATATCCAGCTTAATAGAGAATTTTTGATATATATATTTTTTTTTTTTTTCTTTTTCCTTTTTTATAAGGCATAATAATCTTTGTTTTTGAACCCTAAGTGTGTAAGTGTATAAAGAATACGTATTTCGTCAAGGTAAAATTAAGACTAAATTACTTTTTAAATTTTCTTCCTAACCTAAAAATCAAACAAATAACCTAATTTTAACTAAGTATAAGAAATCCTAATTATGATTATCCTATTCCTTAAAATTAACTTAATTTCTTACAAAAAATAGATCAAAATATTGTTTCTCTTTTCAAAAAGTTTTAAAAGCAAAGAAAATGTTATATTTTTTTAATAAAAAGAAAACCTATGTTATATTAGAGCCATCTCCTACACCGATCTCATGCATTGTCCTCAATGTATGAATGAATGCATAAATACATGAAAAAGAGGAAAGGTAAGAAAAATATTACCATAAGGTGGCGGTTCCAGTGATGGTCGGATTTGGCCAAGCATTACTACCCAATCAAGATTATGTGAATGTTCACGAAACTCACCTTTATTGACCTCTTTCTATTTACATATTTACAATCTCCAAAATAAATAGGATACATGACCAATCTTGAAAAATCATCACTAAGTCTTATGGTCAATACCTATATCCAACAAAAGAATGTGATTTGGTGGAATGTTTGACTTAGGTTCAAGAATGATAGGTTTAGGAACTATTACTAACTCGAAAAAATCAACTCTGAGTTTGAGAGTCGGTTTCAAGAGTTGAGTCCAAATTAAAGAATTTAATTTCACATTTTTTCCCATCAATGAATGTGATTATCCAAAAGAGGTGGTTTAATTTCAAAATCTATGGACACATGAATCAATGTTCAGAAAATGGGTCCAACTTGGGGACGGATACCTGAGTCAATATAGATTCAAAAATTAGAAGTGAATTATAAAGTTGTGGGTCGGGGTCACATTTATGTTCAAATTCAATTTCATTAAAATAAAAACTTATCAATTTGTCAATGGATTGATATTGGTCAAGTTCAAGGTTTTGTGAATCTTGGTCAAAGTCTTCAGATACCATGTTTTTTTGGTTTTCATCAATATGGATAGGGCAATCAGGAATGGTTGAATATATGAGGTAGAGTTTCCTCATTCCTATCTTTCACTATGTTAATCAAATGGCTCATTTGTGCTTCTAACTTATTGATAGATTGAAAAAAATTATTTTCGGACTGAATCAGGTTTTTCATACTCCTATTTAAGTCCATATGTTCTTCTTCTTTTTGTGGGACTTGGACAATGGAGTAAGGATCTTGGATTTGAAAGTCTTGTGAGAATTGTGAGTTCATTATTTTCAGTTCTTATTCTTGAGACTCAATCATGGCTTTTATACTCTTAGTCACCTCAGATTTTTCTTGTATGAGTTGATCATGACTAGAAAAATTTGAAGCGAATGTTGGAGTGGTGGTTGACAATATGACTCGAGAGAGTTGCATCCTCATTAACTTTGTGAAGAGTAGTGATAATTGTTCCAGTCTTGTACATAATATTGGGACTGGGACATATATTGATTAGGATAAGACTAATCTGGCATACTTGGTTCGTTAAAATTATGATATGGCAGGTTGGTAATATCTGAGTCAAAAGAGGTTGGGTGAGTATGGTTCACTATATACATTGGAATAATCATAATTGTAATCTATATCACAAAGATGTTAAAAATAAAAACAAAACAAGCAAACAAACAAAAAAAGAAAAAAAATCTAGCCTAAGTTAGGGTAAACCTTAGACTCAGACGACTCCTAACTGGTTGACTGTCCACGGGGGTATATTGCAGAATCTGAGCACAAGTTAATTAGTCAGGTAGGGGCAAGACTAGTAGGAGGTATCCGTGCCTAAGCAATGTGCCTAATTATGCCAAATCACTATTCTTCGAGGTTTCACCTCTCAATCCTCAACCTTTGACACCGATTTGGTAAGAGTCAAATTCTAATCAACTTCTCCCTTAGGTCAGTCTCCAATTGAGTCCGTTAGGAGATTGTTTGTGGGCTAAGGGAGGGTAATGAGTTTCCCATCTTATCTTGTTTAAGGATGTGCCCTAATCGTATTCGTGCAAGTATACATGTATATAGAAAAAGCAACACTTTAAGCAATATACGTCACTCAAAATATGTTATCTAAATTATATGCTGTGCACATGTACCTTGGCTCCAGCACTCTTCAACAATAAATGAAAAATGAAACGAAATAGACACATGCATAAATGCAAGTCTAAATGTTTTTTAGCATTTGCAAGCAACAATTTACTGTTGAGCTTAGAAAGTATGTACAATGAGTTAAATAAGAAATAAATAGTTACAGAAACTTAAACTTTGCAATTCAACCAACCTACAAAAAAATACAGGTTAGTAGTTCACTCAGATTATCGCAGGGATGCGGTAAATCTGAGGCCTTCTGAGCTCTACTTTTTTTAGCAGAGTTCAGGGCCACTTACATGTCCATTGCAGTAAAAAAAAATTTCTTGATGTCTTCTCCTGTACGCAGAGAAGAAATTTAACCCAAATAGTAAATTAAAAAAAGTTACTTACCGTCCCTCACCGATAACGGCGCCAAATTTGATTGAGTTTAGACCTACACAGAAAACACAAAATTTCAGAACTTAAAATAGAGTGCAAGATACTCAATACTACCGCGATAATAAGGAGGGACTAGCGATGGAAGCGTGTTATAAGTTCTCTATTAGTTCACTTAAAATTGTTAAAAGTCTTCTTTGTTCATGTAAAGAAAGAAAAAAAGAATCTATTGTTAAGTTAAGAAAAAGTGGTAGATTGAGAAGGTGGAGAAATAGAAAATGGGCTTATACAAAGAAATAAAAATAGTAAAGAGTTGAGAGTTGGTGATGATGGTGATCTAAACTAAAAGACTAAAGAAAAGAAGAAAAACCCTAAAAGTACTTACTTACTTCTTTCGGTTGATGACTTACCTTGAATCCTTGGCAAAGATTTACCTGCGAGCAAAGCATGGCAAATAGGATTTTTTCGTTCCCAGACTTAAACTATGAACTTAAATGAAAGTAGAAAATAAATAGAAATGGCTATCCTTCACCATAAGCCATCAAGGGTACTTACAATGGCAAGGCATGTTCGATGCTATAGGTTTCATTTAGATTATTATCACAAACCGGTAGAAGAAGAGTAAGAGAATAAGAAAAGAAAGAAGAACATGAAAACATAACTTTGATTTGATTCAAATAACAATGAAAGAAAAGAAGAATTTACACCGTGTCACCCTTAGTACAAACTTTACTTTCATTCCTCAATGAAACTCTTCTCTAATCTCAGTTACATAAATAAAATAAAAATTTACAAAAAGAAAACTAAAAATCTAAGTTATAAACTACAGAATAGACTAGCCTATACTCTCTGCTGAATCATTCTTTCTGGCCTCAGAATTTGCAGGTATTTATAGTAAAACATAATAGGGGAGAGTGTCTGAAGATAGAGGAGCAAACGCTCCTGTATCTTAACTGTATTTCGACAGAGACGCGGCGGCATTTTCGCAGCTTGGATGTGGTGAGATAGCAACATGCGCGAGCCTCTGATCTCTCGAACATCCTTTATCTCTTGATAGATTTTCAATTTGGGCTTTGGATTCATCTATATCTTTGTTGATTTTCAGCTAACCAAATGGCCATCAAAATCTGAATTTAATCAGTTTCCATCTAGTGTTCTCTCTGATTTGCTCTAATCTTTAGCTGACAATTGCTCTAATCTTTGATTTTGATTTAATCTGAACTTTAGTGGGCTTTTATGCTCGTTTTCTCTTCCTTCTCCTTTAGTAAAGGCCCAGCAAATAATTAGACAAAAAAGATAATTAAAGCAGAGTTTATTAAACAATAAATATAGGAATGTGATGATAAATATACTATATCAGTGACCGATTACCACCTTCAACGCGTCCTAACTAAAACGCGGACCTCGCGTCCAAAGGAAAACAGAAGCTTCATACACGAGTTTGAGTAACTCTGCATCTTACGTGAGTATGAACAACTCCTCATCCCATTTCAATGTGGGTCTGAGTACTTTGCGTCTTACGTAGGTCTAAGCAACCTTGCGTTCCACTTCAAACGCGGGTCTGAGCAACTCCGCGTCTTGCACCTCACGTTGTCTGAGCAACTTCGCGTTCTGACTGAGATGTCTGCGTCTACAACAAACAACGTGAGGTCCGCGTTCACCGCGAGACCTGTATTTCTATCATAACTGATCCCTATTACTGGGTCAATTAACTCCCCACATAAGAGGGGTGTTAAATTCCCATTATGGAGGTATTTTAAGGGACAATTATACCCCAATGACTCTTTATAAATAGTCTGGGAGCTACTAAGAGGGGGAGGACTTTTTGGAGAAGAAGCCAGAGAAGAGAGAGAGAAACTTTTGATTATGAGCTGAGAATTTTCAACCTAAAAGCATCTTGCATTCCGCTTGCTTTTTCAGAAGGAGAATTAGTGACTTTAAACACTTAGTGTGTTAAAAACAGAGCTCCCTCCTGATTAATTTTTGAGAGCAATCCCAAAGAAAAGCTTGTCATTCAGTCATTCAACGAAAAACAAGAATCACTCTCCATCGCCACACGAAGAATCCAGCCTTAAATAAAGGGGAGAACCAGTTATTTTTCCCTATTTAATTATTCTGTTGTAATTTTCATCCACTCAAAGAAATTTTACTTCGCGCTATTTTTCTGACAAAATAAAAGATGGTGACTCCGCTGGGGATCACATTCTCTACTGACGAGAATATCGTGGTGCAACCTGATATCCAGCTCCTCGGGGAGACGGTAGAACCCCTCGTCGTTGAATTCGACCAAAGAAATTTTGAGGAATTTCTCTTCTCAGGCTCCGCCAGCCCTAAGGCAATGCGGCAGTACCGCAAAGTCTCTTCAGGGACTTACTCTCGAATCTCTTTAGATATTTCTCCCAAAGTGGCCCGCACCATTGCTCATAGTGCAATCGGTGCCACTTCTAACGAGGTTCTGGAAAAAAAAACCTCCCGTGCAACCCATGCAGCCGTTTCACTCTCCTCTCCAACCTCTCTCAAAAGACCCGCGAGACTAATGCGTCAGTACACGATCACAATGATGGTGAAGATCAATCTCGCCATCACTCTCTCTCCAAACTCTGCAATTCCAGGTTGTCGAGGGTTCCCAACAACCTCTACGACTCACCAGAATGCTGAATGTCGCGGAGGTGTCATGCTCGTCGACAACAGATCAAAAATTCTACAGTGACAATTTGTTTTGCAGATTCTGAATGCGAGGTCCATACCCGTGTTTCTGTTTCAGAACGCGTGTCCACATTCTTCAATAACGCGAGGTCCACGTCCAGCGCGAACTCACGTTCTACTAACCCCAAAACGCGAGACCCGCGTTCTGCCTATCTCAGAACGTGATGCCCGCGTTTTTAATTCTAAACACAAGGCTCGCGTTATGAGTCAAGCTCAACCAACACTGGAGATCCGCATTTCAACACTGTGTGAGGTCCGTGTCTCAACAAAACAACACAAGATCTGCGTTCAGAATGGCATGTCTTTAAGACATAAAAAGCCAAAGGCCCTCGGCCTCAGGGCTTGGAGGCTAGGGCCTCAGACGTCCCCGCATCAAACCTAAGGAACTACCTGATGAGGAACATGATGTCCATCAATCACTCCTCAATGTCACTGCGAGCGACTCATCTTAGCACAGCTCTTTGATTGCCCTTGCAGTTTTCAGATGACCAAGCCTTCGATTTTTAGTCGGTTGACATCTGCTTCAAACTCAGCGAAAAGACGATGATCCTGAAAGAAGAAATCATTCTCCAATGTCGAGTACCCAGAAGTGACTGCAAACATGATGGGGCTGAGTTTCACACTAAGCAAGTCCAGAGGAAAGCAGCTGCCTATCAGTTCCGAAGAGTCAGATGTTGACCGATCTTCAGGTTTGAAGGATATTCTTGTCGAACCTGAAGAGGTCTACCAACACACTCAGACCCGGACGAAAATAATTTCCTCAGTTGACTACAGTCTGTTGCTAGGAAAATTGAGGTAAATAATGAGCACTCTGCCATCATTGAATCCCAGTCTTCGAATTCTAGTTTGGAGACATCCGCCTTTACTTACATGGAGGGAACTCTCGAGGAAGTGGCCAGCCAATTCAAAGAGCAGGCCCGAGTTCAAAGGAAACAACTCGATATGATTCGAGTTCAGTAAGAATCTATCGATGCTCTTAAGCATATGTTGTTACAATTACTTAAGGAGAAAAAAAGAAACCGAAGGATAGAACTCCTTCCAAGAAGTCCAAGGCAAAAGGAAGGAAGGGGAGAGCTCATCTTCTGCAAATATTGTAAGTGAAGAGCATTCCAACTCCGAGCGACCCAAATCTTCATTTGAAGAGGAGGATAACTCAAAAAACGAAAGCATCAATTCCAAGAGGATGAGTAAATTGGAGCAACGTCTCGAAGCCCTAGCAAACCGAGGCGGTCTTCAAGACATGGGGATAATCCAGTCTTACCCAGCAAAATGGGATACGACTCCTTACCCTCCTAAGTTCAAGGCACCTATCCTCCATACTTTCGACGGTAACGGGTCACCGAACCAACATATATAGTACTTTAAATCCCAAAATAGGAATGTAGTATCGAGTGTTGCTATTATGGCTCGTTTATTCATTGGCACTCTTAAAGGGTCGCCTTTGAATGGTTCATGAAACTTCCTGCCGCCTCGATCAAGACATAGGCCGATCTTAAGAAGTTATTTCTGGCTCATTTCTTTGAAGATGATATAGAAATTTCAGTGCCAACTCTCCTTGCAGCCAAGCAAAAGAAAGGAGAGTCCATTAAAACTTTTGTCAAAAGATTTCAGAGCATGGCACTCTGTTGTCCTAGTGGCATGACCCAGTCTACTCTGGCTGAGACATGTCACCATAATTTGCAAACTGCTCTCCTCGCTCAAATGAGTGGCAGAATGTTGCACTTAAAAGCAGTTGGTGCTATAAGGCGAACAAGCGAAAGAAAATTGTCACCAGGGTCAGAGCTGAAGAAAAAACAGCAAGCGAAGACCCGCAAACTGACACGGCGTGCCTCAGAGTTGTCTTCTCAACCAAGGAGAAGAGATATTCCAGCAACGAAGGTCAAGTCACCTTCGAAGACACAGTCAGTTAGAGAAGGTATGGCTCCCGGCTAAGCACGTGCCAATAAACTATACTCCTTCAAGGATGAGCACGTGATCTCTCTGTTCAAGTTACTCCAGAAGAGTAACACACTCAAATTGCTGGAGAACAAATGTCTTGAAGAGGTGAGAAAGACTGATGATCCTAGCTACTGCTTATATCATAGGATGTTGGGACACCCTACCAAGAATTGCTACATCTTCAAAGATGTTCTTTAGGCTCTAATCGATGCAGAGGTACTTAAGCTCTGTCTAGAGCAGAAAAAGGTGACTGCTAACATGACAGTTACATCACCTATTCAATTCGGCTGGGATCTCCCGCCAGCGCCAACCGGAGTGGTTCCCATCCCGAAAGGGGAACTAAGAGTGATCAATACTGATCCTCATAACTAGAAGGAGAAAGGTCTTATATCCTGTTCCTTGTCCTCGAGGAGAGACAATATGGGTTCATCCTGACATTGTTGAAAGCCAGCAGTAGACGACTGTCACAAATAGGAAGTCTAAAGGCAAGGCCAAAGCATCCACCAGTAATGTGGCGGGTATCTCTACAAGAGAGATCAAAGAAGATGTCGCCTTCCCCACTAGTTCAGGAGAAAAGGAGTTAGTCTTTGCTGCTGACACACGCACACCTCCCACGTCGAAGACTCAATCTGGCAAGCAATACTTAAAATAGTACACTGAGCCGATGGTAAACTCTCCACAGCTAGATGAAGAGACAATCGAGCAGTCCATGAGGCCATTCGTGAAAATATAGAAAGAGCTTCGGTATGTCAAAGCTCTTCAGAAATACAGTGTGGGACCATCAACTCCTTTCGTTTTGATTTTATGGCTCAACTAGCCAATATCCCTTCTCGAATCACTCTTTATGAGCTCCTGAGGCTTTCCAAGTCTACAAGGGATACCTTAAGAGAAGTGTTAGCAGTTGTAGAGATTTTCATGACTCAAATTTCTGCTATGTGCACAGAGAAAGATGACAACCATTGCCACCACACTCGAAGCAGTTTTTCTTGCATCACCTTCACCCCAGAAGATATGTAAGTCAAGGAAAACAAGATAGGCCCCTATATTATATGGGGTATATTGGATCATCTGAAGTGAGTTGTATTCAGGTTGATTCGGGATTCGCGTTGAGCATTATGCCCCGCAAGGTCATGCAGCATTTGAGAATCCCTACCCATCGATTAAGCACCACTCAGACAACCATCTATGACTCAACACCAATGATACGCGCCTGACAGAAAAAATAAAGCTCAAGTGTCAAATTGGGGGCCTGAGATTCAAAGTGACATGTTATGTCATTGACGCTGATCCTTGTACAACTTGTTGCGGGGACTACCTTAGATTCAACGCAACTCCATCGTCCCATCCACTCTCATCAAGTAATGAAATACGTTGATGAACATAGAAAAGTGAGAACGTTGATTGCTAAAAGGCATCCGTTTAAAGAAATTGAGAATTATTTTGTTGATTCCCTTCTCTATCAGGATTCTCTTGAGACTGATGAGAATCCACACTCGGAAGAACCCGACTATGGCAACGAAGCAGATATGGAGCCAGAAGAAGATGAGTTTCTCTGGGAAATAAATCTCCTTGTAACGAGTATTGATAAGCTCGATTTCAATACCACCATTAATATTGAAGGCAAGTGGTTTATCAATGAAAATCTAAATTTGACTTACTTTTCTGCATTTGCCTCTGATTCTATACCGTTAGACACCAGTACTAACGTAGACAGTGCCCTTGGTCGTAATGCTCTGACATCATGCGTACACTAATAAAGTCATCCTTTATGGGAATGAAAAGATCATATACAATGAAAGAGATCAGAGACGCATACAATACTCTCTTTGAAGTAGCAGCCAAGCGGGAAGGTCAAAAGCCATTCTATTTGAAAGAATTGAGGGGGTAATTCTGAGTCTCAACAATTCTTCCATTATGGACAACAATCACGTCACATGATGGAAAGAATAGGGTATGATCTTACCAAAGGATCGAGCCTTAATTTCGGCAAAGAAAAGTGAGCACTACTTCATTCATTTATACCGAATGGTAAAGACCCTGATTACTATCACAAGACCCGAAGAGGACTTATATACGCCAGTCTCGTCAGATTTCGAGTCTGAAGAAGAGGTTTATCTTGACATCTCATCAGCAACATCATCATGGGACCCAAATGTCAACATCGGCGATATGTTCGAAAGTCTCTCAGTGAATATGATATCAACCAGCCATTTAGAAGATGACAGAGAAGATTCCTTTGAATATGAAGAATTGATCAGTCGGACTCTGATCAATGAATTAAACACTTAAATACTGTTTAGGATGTACGCTTTGACAATGCGAACCACCCACTGAGGATAAAGTGAATCAAATAAATCTTAAGATGAGGCTAACCTTAATCCCATTTTCATAAGTGAGAGCTTATCACCCTTTGAGAAAGAAAACTTAATACATCTCATACGAGAGTATAAAGATGCTTTCGCTTGGAATTATCAGGACATGCCCGGGCTCGATCCTCAGATTGCTATGCATCATCTCAACATCAACCTGGACGCCAAGCCAGTCAAACAACAACAATGATGGTTCCATCCCGAGATCATGGAAGCAATTGAATCAGAAGTCAAGAAGCTCATAGACTCTGGTTTCATCATGGAAGAGCAACATCCTGATTGTGTGGCCAACATAATTCCTGTTCTCAAGAAGAATGAAAAGATTCAGATTTACATCGACTACCGCAATCTAAATAAGGCTTGTCCAAAAGATGAATTCCCTCTCCTAATCACGGATGTTATGAATGACAATACGTGCAGTTTTGAGAGGATGTCTTTTATAGATGGCTTCTCAGGATATAATCAAATAAATATGTACCCTGATGATGAAAAATATGTTGGTCCCGAGATGATGCCAAATGCGGAACTTTCTCTGTTGGCACTTATGGATCTAAACTACAAAGTCAACACAAATACTAAACAAAGAAGGATTAAGTTAAACAAATAAATAAACTTGCAGTAAAGGAAATCAAATCTCAAAAAAGTTTAGACAAACGCAAACACGAGAGATTTATCCTGGTTCGGTCCTCGTGACCTACATCCAGTCCCCAAGCCACCCGCTTGAGATTTTCCTTTATCCTTGATTTTGTACACCAAAATCACAACCATGCACACCACTTGACAAATCCCCTTTGCCAAATGTGTACCCTTCTCTCTACACCAAGAGAACAAACTTCACCTTGTACAACTGCTTCTACACCAAGAAGACACCCGTGTACAATGATTGCTTTGAGTATTACAACACTTTCCTATAAGCCTTGGTACTATGTATGAACGTGGACAAGGTCTAGTATAGGAGAAAAACTTCAGAGAACTTCACTAGAGAATCAGAATTTGGTGAAGAACTGAAGTGGGAACAGTTTTCAGGATTGGCAGAATTTTGATCTTAGAAAACTGAAGATTAGGATTGGTATATGGCCTTTGGCTTAACTACCCTTTATATAGATGCATACTAGGGTAAGTTAGGGTAGTTATAGGTGCAATTCAAAAGATTAGAATGTTGGAAACGTTGCACAAAAGACCAGATAATAGAAACTGTCTAACAGTCAGAAACTGCCTATAGTCGACTTGCCTTTTGAGTTAGTCGACTATACTAGGCAATTTTCCAAAGGTAGTCGACTACATTTTGGTATTAGTCGACTAGGTTAAGATAAGTTCGAGTGACAGTTTTCTGGTTAACTGAATCAAGTCGACTGCAACTTCCTTCAAGTCGACTGGACCAGTGATTACTCGACTAGGGCATAGGATTAGTCGACTACAAGGTCTATTAGTCGACTAGGTTTGTCTGTCAAGTCGACTAATGGACAAACAGAGAGTTGTGTTTCTTTTGGACACATGACTAGTCGACTAGGGGGTTTGGGTTAGTCGACTACCAAGTGTATTAGTCAACTAATAGGGACTATAAGTCGACTAATAGTCAATGATATGTGTGTGTGTGTATCAAGGCTTTTGACATGCTATTTCACAATTACAAATCACATCATATTAACTCTCTTTGGGCAGTCTTGATCATGAAGACTCTTGATATATCTTTGTGCTAGAGCTCCAAATGAAATGCTTCACAAATGTCTTCATCAAAACAAGTTCCAACATTCTCCCCTTTTTTGATGATGACACGTTGTGTGCACATATGCTCCCCCTGCAGAAAATAGGTTATATTTTCCTCCCCCTACAGAAATTGGGTTATAACAGATAGAAAAATACTTTGTTCTCCCCCTGCAACAAATATATCATTAACTATATATATATATATATATGTTCTCATCAATTTTTTTATATGGTACCTGCAAAATAAACGTTAGATGGTACCAATCATAAAAGAACACAATTAACCTTTAGGAGTCCAAATCCATTTAGAATTTGGTTTCCACCTGTTAGTATACACATAGTTGCAAGAATTACATATATCATGAATGTATGATGCAATATATGTATTTTTATCATGAATACTTAAATTCTTAGGAATCCATATAAACTTATTTTTCTTAGACCTTCTTGTTACAAAAGAACTATATGGATTACTACAATATGAAGATTTTTCAACAAATCCAATACCATAACTATTATGTGACAACTTCTGAAAAGATAATAAATCATTCAATTTTTCTTTTTCCTGATTGAACTTAGTCACATTTTGCAAAAATCTTCATATTTCTTTTTATGTTGTTACATCCAAAGAAATTCACCTGAATCCAGAGAAAATCTGTGTCGTCCAAAAGATGCAACCTCTAAGAAATCTTAAAGAACTCATAGGTTTACAAGGACGATTGGCATATATCTGAAGATTTCTATCTTCTGGACACTACCAACCCTTCACCAAATTATAAAGAAGGGAGTCTCATTCGTTTCAGATAATGCTTGCCAAGAAGCATTCGAAGAGATCAAGAAGTATCTCACACAAACAGCCGTTCTAGTAGCTCCAGTATCAGAAAATCTTTCCTATTATATGTTCGAGCGATGGATCATTCCTTGGGAGCTTTACTAGCTCAAAACAATGATCAAAATCATGAACACGCAATCTACTATTTAAGTAGAACAATTATTGGGGCGGAGCACCGTTACAACCCAATCGAGAAGGAATGCATATCGTTAGTCTTTGCCATCCGGAAGATGTGACAGTACCCTCTAGGGCAACACATTCATGTCATCTCCAGAATTAATCCCTTGTGATTGCTCATGACAAGACCATCTTCGTTGAATTACAGATTAGTGAAATGGGTCATATTGCTCTCACAATATGAGATGCAATTCATGCCACAAAAGGCGATCAAGGTCAAGTTGTGGCAGATTTTCTAACCGATCATCCAGTTTCAGGAACTTTAAAACTTTATAATGATATCCCAGATGAGATTGCAGAAGTTAACTTAATTAACGTCTTCTCAAATGAATGAATGTGGCAACTATTCTTCGACGGAGCATCAAGAACAAATCCTAAGGAAATCTCATCGCAGGTGTGGGTAGTACTTATTTTCCCATATAATTACGTGATCCCTTGTGCATTCTCATTAACTGAGCCGTGCTCTAATAATATTTCGGAATACAATACTCTTTTGATTGGGATGCAACTTGCTGAAAAGATTGGAGTAAAAAATCTCAAAGCATACGGAGTCTCACAATTCATTGTTAATTAGGTCCGCGGGGAGCATAAAGTCTGATATAAAGACTTGGCGCCCTACACAACACGACCATTAACATGGCAAAGAATTGTAAAAAACTTTTACATTGACCATGTACCGCGTCAGCAAAATGCGCATGCAGATGCACTGGCATCCCTCGCTGCTTCATTGGCCCTTCCAGTGGAGCCATGGAGAGAGTACTTGTCTACAGTCATGACTTATACTATTTCAAACTCACCCTTGAAGACAGTAAAACTCTAAGAGGAAACCTTCAAGTTAAAGAGGTTTTTGAAACTTCGACAAGTCTCGAACCTAGGGATTGGCGATTTTCTTACATTAACCTCGTCTTATATAGCATATTGCCTAACGACCCTAAAGAGGTAGCTACCATCAGAAGAAAGCTCCTCGGTTCTATTACAATGCGAGGACATGAATTGTATCGCCGGTCATATAATGGAATCCTACTCGGTTTGCCTTTCATACAAAGAGGCACATGAGGCACTCAAAGAAGCTCATGACGATACATGTAGAGCTCACCAACCTGGACCTAAGCTCAAAGACCGACTTCGAAGACTTGCTACTATTGGCCGAAAATAATCCCTGACGCCATCGTCAATGCTAAGCGATGCCATGCCTGTCAGATCCACGGTGACTTCGTCCATTAAGCACAGGGATATCTTCATCCAACATCCTCTTCATGGCCATTTGAGATGTGGAGAATGGACGTTATCGGACCCATTAGCCCTCCAACATCCAAAGGACATCGCTTCATCTTGGCCATAACTGATTACTTCTCTAAATGGGCGGAAGCCGTTCTACTGAAGGAAGTAAATGCATCAACATGATCAAGTTCATCAAGCATCACATACTCTAGCGCTTCGGTGTACCCTGACGAATTGTTCACGATAATGGACCCCAATTCATCAGCCAGGCATTCTAGAGATCTGTAATCAATTCAAATCCAAAGTGTGTCATCAACGGCATACTATCCAGCTGCAACGATCTTGCAGAAGCCTTCAACAAGACTATTGGAAAGCTACTTAAGAAGTTTGTCTCAAAAAGCAACATGACTGGGATGACAAATTAGGCGAATGCTTGTAGGCTTACCGCACGATAGTGAGAACTCCGACAAAGGCCACATAGTTTTTCTCAGTGTACGGATGTGAAGTTGTACTTCCACTAGAGATCCAAATCTCATCCCTCCAAGTTGCCTTGACAACCAGGATGATGGACGAAGAGAAGCATTAATTGCGCCTCCAAGAGTTGGAAGCTTTAGACGACAAACGTCTGCAAGCCCAACAGCAAATCGAGCTCTATCAAGCCTGAATTTTCATAACTTTCAATATGAAAGTCAGAGAACAGATTTTCAAGAAAGGGATCTTGTCTTAGCTGTCAGAAGACCAATGGTTATGACTCATAAGAAGAAAGAAAAATTTTAACCAAAATGGAAATGACCATTTGTAGTAGAGCCGTCTGCTCAAATAGAGCATACTGCCTTATAATTCCAGATGGTGATACACTCATGATGCCGATCAACGGCAGATTCCTGAAGAAGTAATATCCTTAGAGGGACTCTTCTCATGATGAGGTTAACATTACACCTCTAATCAAAGCTTTACCCTGATAAATCAGATGGATTAGGTTTGAAATCCAAGATGTTTGAAAGAGCGCCAAAGAGAGCTTCTTTCTTCAACAAATCACATCACGGTCGATCGATGTCGGGCTGATCGACATTATTAACATCATGATGCATGATGTTAATGTCGAAGAAATAAAGTTAGAAACTTCAGTGTTAACCTTATCACTCTTCCCATGTTCACGTTAATATTACCCTCTGATCGAAGCTTCACCCTGATCAATCAGATGGATTAAGGTTTGTGATCTAAGAAGTTTGAAAGAGCGCCAAAGAAGCTTCTTCCTACAACAGATCACATCATGGTCGATCGACGCCGGGCCGACCGAACATTATTGACATCATGATGTATGATGTTAATATTAAAGAAACAAAGTTAGAAACTTTGGTTTTAGCCTTGTCACTCTTCTCAAGATCAAGTTGACATTACACCTCTGATTGAAGATCAATCAGATGGGTTAGGGTTGAGATCCAAGATGTTTAAAGAGCACCAAAGAAGAGCTTCTTCCTTCAATGGATAATCACGGTCGATCGACATTAGGCCGATCGAACATTGTTGACGCATGACGTTAATATTGAAGAAAAAAGTAAGAAACTTCGGTTTTAGTCTTGTTACTCTTCTCATGATTAGATTAACATTACACATCTGATTGACGCTTCACCCTGATTAATCAGATGGATTAGGATTTGTGATCCAAGATGTTTGGAAGAACGTCAAAGAAGAGCTTCTTCCTTCAACGGACTACATCACGGTCGATCGATGTCAGGCCGATCGAACATTTTGTGACATTATAATGCATGATGTCAACATTGAAGGAACAAAGTTAGAAACTTCAGTTTTAGCTTTTTCACTCTTCTCGTGATCAAGTTAACACCCATACCTATGATCGAAGCATCACCATGACCAAGATTAAGTTTGACATCCAAGATGTTTGGGAGAGAGCCAAAGAAGACTTCCTCCCTCACCGGATCACAACACAGTTGATAACGTCGAGCCAACTAAACAGTGGTGACATTATGACGCATGATGTAAACATTAAAGAAAAGACAAAGGCAAAATGTCAGTCTTTAGCCTTGTCACTCTTCTCTAGTATATAGACATGCACCTATGATCGGTCGCTGATACTGCATATTTATTGTCATATTCTCATACTTATTATTAATAAACTCTATTTTTTTAATCCTATTTATTGTCTAATTTATATGCAGGCCCATTGCTAAAGGAACGCGAAGGAAAACGAGCCCAAAAGCCCATCAAAATTCTGATTTAATTCAGAATTAGAAGATCAGGGCAGATCAAGGCAAAATCAGAGAAGATAAAATCGATTGAAAATCGGTTAGAACAAATATTTACAAATCAATTAGTTAAAGCCAAAGATCAAAGGCAGTTTTGTCAATCCAGAAGCTGAAATAGAAATTCAGAACCAGATAAAGGAAAAATGCTAAACTAGGAGCTGCACCCCCCCGGGTGGTGGCTACTGGCCACACTCAGGCTGCGAAAATACAGCCAAAGTCGCATTTCCGCAGCTTGGTTAGTTTGTTGGGGAGCAACGCTCCCTTATCTTCGTACGCTCCTCCCCATTAGGTTTCTGCCTATAAATACTGGGTTTTCAGAGACTACAGGGAACGATGAAGTAGAGATAGATTTTTAGGCCAGTTTTTCATTCTTTTTAGTGTAGGTTTTTATTTTCCTTTTAAGTAATTTTACTTTTCTTTATGTAACTGAGAGGAGATATGAGTTTCATGGAGGAATGAGAGCAAGTTTGTACTGGGGGTGACACCGGCGTAAGTAAGTCTTTTATTTCATTGTTATTTGAATCAAATCAAAGTTTCTTTTTCTTTTTTACTCTTGTTTTCATTTACTTTCCTCTGATGTATTGCAATACAAGTGAATCTGATAGCCTCAAGACTGCTTCATTATTGCAAGTGTCCTTGATGGTCTATGGTGATAAACCATTCTTTTGTTAGTTAAGTTTGCCCTTTTATTCATAGTGTAGATCGGGAATGGGGAAGATCTTACCCGCCATACTTGATCGCCTTCAAAGACTAGGTAAGTCGTACCTACGAATTCAAGTATATGAGCAGTGAAGAGGTAAGTAACTTTTAGTTTTTTTTTCTTTTAATTCTTTAGTTTAGATCACCACAATCTCCCAACCATTTTAATCAATCTTTTTAATTTCTTTGTATAAATTCATATTCTATTTTCTTCACCTCTCAATCTACCATTTTTTTCCTAACTTAACTTTAACCTATTTTCCTTTTCTTTAAAGAACTATAAGAAGATCTTTAACAATTGAATGTAATTTAAAAAGAAACTTGCTAAAAACTTCACTTATCGCTAGTCCCTCCTTGTGGATCACGACCCGCATAGCCACTTGCTATCGAGATAGTATTTAATACTTGCACTCTTTATTCTAACTTCTGAAATTCTGTATTCTAGTGTGCAGGTAAAAACTCAATCAAATTTTGGCGCCGTTGCCAAGAGGGACGGTAAGTAATTCTCTTTTCAAGTTTACATTTTTAGTTAACTTTCTTCTTTATTCTTGGTGTGCAGTGATAGATATCAAGAAAATTTTTGCTGCAGTGGACATATAAGTGGTCTTGGACTCTGCTCAAGAAAGCAGAGCCCAGAAGCCCTCCGATTTGCTACAATCCAGTGGCAATCTGAGTGAACTACTAACTTGTATTTTTTCAGGTTGGCTGAATTGTAAAGCTAAAATTCTGTAGCTATTTATTTTCTTGATTAATTCACTGTACATACTTTTTAACCTCAACAATAAATTGATGTTTGTTAAATGCTAAAAATAGTTTTAGACTTTGCATTTAGGCACGTGTCTAATTCATTTATATTTTACATTACTGTTGAAGAGTGCTGGAGCAAAAGGTGCTATACAGAGCATATAGTTTAAAAAATATTCTTAAGTGATTATTTGCTTGTTGAATGTTACTTTTCTATATCATGCACACTTGCACATTCAATCTTAAGGGCTTATCCTATAAATAAGATAAGGTGGGGAAGTCATTATCCTCCCTTAGCCCACAAACAATCTCCTCCTCACTAACCCAAGCCTAATTAAAATTGAGTAGATATTGGTCCTAGGGACATCTCAGATTCATATAGAGACTGATCCAAGGGAAAAGTTGATTAGAATTTGACTCTTACCAAATCAGTGTCTAAGGTTGGAGATTGAGGGACGAAACCCTGAAGGTTGATGGTTTGACATAATTAGGCCCGTTGCTTAGGCACGGATACCTCCCACTGATCTTACCCTTACCTGGCCGATTAACTTGTGGTCAGATTCTGCAATATACCCCCGTGAATAATCTAACTAGTTAGGAGTCATCTAGTCTAAGTCGCCATAACTTAGGTTAAATTTTTTTCTTTGCTTATTTGTTTGTTTTTCTTTGTTTGTGTTTGATATTTCTTGTATGATATGACTTATAACAACAATTTTTTCAATTTTAATGGTAATCCATGTTACACCCCGATCGCTTTTTCGAATATGACCAACCTGGTATATCATAACTGTAACCAACCTAGTGTGCTGGATTAGTCTTATCCGAATCAATATATGCCCCAGTCTTAATACTATGAACAAGATTGGAATAATCATCACTACTCTTCACAGAATCAATAGGGATACAACTCTCCCGAGTCATATTGTCAACCACCTTACCAACAATCCAGCTTCATATATCCCTTCTCTCGAACAACCATGAGAAGAATCAATTGATTGGGAAAAGAGGATGGAAGCCTTAGACGAGCTTGAGTGATGAATTCAAATTTTAGAAGACTCACAATTCCGTCAAAATTTTCAAGTCACAGATCCTTGCTCTATTTTTCAAGAAGAACATGCCGACTTAGAAAAGAGTATGGAATCCATGATTCAATTCCAAAATGATCCACTCGATATGATAGAAGTAAAACTTAGTAGATTGGAAAACATGCGTAGGAATAAGGAAACTCTCCCTACCCAATCTTTGACTATTCTCGACACTTCTAGCCATATTGATGAAAACCAAGGGTCATGGTATCTTGAAGACTTTGACAAAATTCAATTTCACCACAAAATCTTGAACTTAACCAATATCAACCCATAGACGAATTGACAACTCTTCATTTTAATGAAATTGAACTTGATTATGAATGTGAACCCGATCCCCAACTTTGTGATTCAGTTTTCATCTTTGAATCTATGTTGACTCTGGTATTCTTACCCAATTTGGACCAATTTTTCGAGCCAACATTTATTCCCGTACCCATTGATTTATAATAGAATCATCAATTTTGAATAGTCTCATTCCATTGATGGGAAAAGAATGTGAATTTCAATTATTGGACTTGAACTCAACTCTTGAACCAAAACTAACTCTCGAACCCAAAGTTAATTTTCCCGAGTTAGTATTGGTTCCTGAACCTATCATTCTTGAGCCCAAGTCAACAATTTGTTGGACATAGGTATAGACCAGGATGACTCCGTGATGATTTTTCAGAAATGGTCTGATCGCGTTAAAAAATCGCGCACAAAAAGTGTATGTTTTTGAATCAAGATTTAAAATGTGTGTGCTTTGGCTTTCTCGATACTTCCATTATAGCATTGAGGTTAAAACGAGTCGAATCCACAAGACAGGAGGCGACAAAAGCTTACACGGTATGTTCACGTATATGTTAATGGTTCTTTAATGTTTGAAAGAATGAAAAGAAAAGAAAACAAAGAATGGAAAGAGAAGTACGGTGAAACACAAAGAAGTGGGAAACATAGAAAAGAATATATTTGTGATTTTTGATATTGTTTCTAAAACAAAGTGAAAAAGAAGAAAACTCATGGCTACTAACTACTAATGACTCCACCAACATGCTAACCTCTTAGTGATACTTGCCTCACATGTATTCTTGGTAATCACTAGTCCTTGGTTCAAGAGCATTTCAAAGCATGACCCGTATGTAACTCATCACATCCCAACTCAATAAAACAAGTACAAGGTACACTTAAACCATCAAAACTAAAAATAAGTATGGAGTAAAGTAATGTTAGCTTGTTAAAGAGTAGGAAGTTAGAGTGTTAAATCTATCATCATGAGCCATCAATAGCTCTTGCAAGAGCAAGACCAAGTAGAGACTATTAGATTCATATGGATTATCAAGTAAGAAGTTAGACTATTTAGTGGTTAGTAGTTAGTTGCCATGAGAGAAAAGATTAGCTAAACATGTAAAAGGGATTAGAGAGAAGAAAACAAAGAGAGGTAAAGAGAGAACCTTTCATAGATTGTCACCTTCTATTACAAGAACTCTTACTTTCCAACCATATATCACTCTCAATCTCCTATTACAAGATCTACAAGAAAGAAAAAACAAAGAGGAAGAAGAAAAACTAATCTAAACTAAACTACCCTAAACTACAACATGAAAAAACTACACTACTCTCTTTGTATATTTCCTGCTCTAGAAACCCCAAGGGGTATTTATAGGCACCAGGGAAAAGGAGGGCCAGGGAGCAAACCCTGGCCCAAAGTACAGGCACAGCCGCGCCGTACGGTCGCGAAAACGCAGCCCAGGCCGCGTTTCAACGGCCTTCTAGAGTCGCGCGCGCAGTGCCTCGCGCCGCGCGCTGTCCCGTCTGTCTCCTATCAGATGCAGTTCCTATTTCTGATTTTGGGCCCCTAGTTTTGACGAATTAGCTCTCCAAAGTCAATGGCTAGATTATAGGCCTTTAATCATCTATTAAATGGTGATTTAGGATCTTCTTCTTCATTGCACACTATAACCTAGAAACATGTAAGAGAGGTGTTTATTAGCAGAATTTA
>JAVJIF010034295.1:50000-93728 GCA_038442645.1 Agave tequilana | reverse complement strand
TGAGAACTAAACAAGTAAACATAGGGAAGAATTGGAAGTAGAAACAGAGTGTGACTTCGGGTTAGAGTCTGACGACTTTAATCTTGATCAGGTTGTTGAGTCTCTGTGAATTGGGCCTCAAACCCTATTTCACCAAATATGGAGCCAACAAATTTGACTCATCCTTCCAGTGAGCCTTCCTCTTCCTGAGAATTGAAAGCCTTACCTGCACATCTTAAGTATGTCTATCTAGGCGAACAAGAGACCTTTCTTGTCATCATTGCCTCCCATTAAATGACGGGCAAGAAGAAGATCTTAAAGTAATTCTAAGAAAACATAGGAAAGCCATTGGTTGGACTATGACTGATATAAAGGGATAGAGTCCAACCATACTTCAACATCGCATTCATCTCAATGAAGATGCAACACCTAAAAGAAACCGCAATGTAGGTTAAACCCTATAATACAAGAGGCTATTCATGCTGAAATTGTAAAACTCTTAGACAATGGGATAATCTATCCTTCAGAGAAGACTTGTGTCTAGTAGGTTGTTTTTGTTAAGATTTTATTTTTAGATAAAATGTAAAGGATAGATTAGTTGGTGGATTGCTCAAGTAACTTATACACTCACACACAAAATTACATGTGTTTTCATGCAAGAGTTTTCATTTTGAAAAATAGCGGTTTGGTTTTTTGAATTCAAAATATACATGTGTTTATCAAAACCATTTTAGAGCTTAATGACAAAAACATAGATATTTCATCATATATGTGTAGTGGATCATATCCATACACACTAAGCTTTAAAAGTATTTAAAATATCTTGTTTTTTTATTTGGAGAAGTTTTGAAAAAATCAATTTGAAAAAATATGGATTTTGTTTTAAGCCAAAATTTTTAAGTCACAAAAATAGTTCAAAATATTTGTAATATTTTTAATTTTTACTCAAACATGTTTGTATATCAACGTATATTACTCAACTTATTTTTGTAGATTTTTAGAGAATTATGGGATTTATTAAAGTCAAAAGTCAAGTTTTTAAATCCCAAATTGTCTGGACTGACCCTCTGTCGGTCGACCGGACGGTCGGCTGGACAAGAAATCGGTCGACCGTTACGGTCGACTGATGTGCATAGACGTGCACAGGTTGGGCAGGTCGACCGCAGGTCGACCACCAGAGAGTGTCTGCTCTCTGGAAATGGCCCGGTCGACCAGGCGGTCGACCGCTAGGCCATAGCCCAGTTGGCGGTCGACCGGCCGGTTAACCGACCTTCCTAACGGTCAGAAATTCGACCGTTGGCGGCCGATCGCGGCGGTCGACCATCAGCAACCAGAGCTGCTCAGTTGGCTTCCAACGGGCAGATTTTTGGAGCCTATAAAATGGGGCTCCCATGGACTGTTTTATACAAGATTTTGGAGAGTTTCAAAGCCAGTTTTTTTTATCTATTGTAGAGGTTTTCTACTTATTTTAGTGCTAATACTTTCATATCAAAAGGAGAGTTTTCAAGAGTGTTTTGTAAAAGAGATTTCTTGAGTTTTTCACCACAAATCAATCCTTGTTTTTCTCACACATTTGAGCTATCCATTGCTATATCAATCCTACAGTGATCTTTGTTGTGAGAGATTTTAGGTGATCAAAGTGTTGTGATCATCAAAGTTTTCATCTTTGTATTTGAGGAGGCTGTTGACACTTAAAAAAGACAAGATTCTTACTGGCCCGAACAATGTCTAAACTTGTTGACATTTACAAAAGACGAGTGACAGACAAGCTGACGACCAGTTTTCACCCATCTCTGAGGGAAAGGAAGCAACTTGGACTCCACTGATCCATCAAGAAGACAGTAAGACCGATTGCCTCTAAACAGACCTCAGCAGGTCTAAGATGCTAGCACTTAGCATCATATGAGCCCAAAGGCCTAAGAGGCTAAGATCATTCAACTTCGCCTTGAAGCCATTCAAAGCTCCGCCAGGAAGCTAACTAATAGCTTCGCCTGAACTGCTGAAGCGCAACTCCGTAGAGAGAGTTAGCTCCGCCTGAAGCCACACGAAACTGCGCAGGAAGGGTATGCGGTAGCTTCGCCACAGACGACATCTAGCTTCGCCGAAGAACTTTCTTCTGACTTCGCCAGATATTGATTCCAACTCCGCTGCGAGCTCGATGCGGGCAGCGCCGCTGCGAGTCTGCTATGGTCAACCTTTGACCAATTAAATCTCTAGATGAGATCAAATCATTCAAGATCAAGATCAAATCTAATCGAGATCAAATCTGAGATTAAATTTGGCAGTGATTGCCACAATCTCTTGACTCTTCTAAAATGAGTAAGAGGATCAGGGAAAATCTTCCAATTATACGAAAAGAATCAAAAGGATCAGGAGGATCAACCGACCTGCCATTTCTAGCTTCGCAAAAGCTGATCCTAGCCTCGCAGCAAGGCTACTTTCCAGATTTAAACAGATTTGATTCAATCTGTTTCTATATTTTCAAGGGACAATTATACCCTTGCTCTCCTTATAAATAGCCCACCAGGGGCACAAGGAGGAAAGACCACGGATAGGCTTCAGAGAGACGGCAGACTTCTCGAGAGGATGCACCGTGCACAAACAGAGATCTATTCTCTTGAATTCAGAGACTTTTAGAGAATCACTTCTCTAATCAGGGTGCTGATACCCTAACACCTTCTTCCCAAGGAATCTCCGGAACCAGGCTAGAAGGAATCCTAAGTGAAGGCAGTTTTGAGAAGTAACAAGAGGGTTCTACCAACCTTCTGTTCTCTGATTCCCCGAACCAAGCGAGAAGGGAATCTCATCGCTCGCATCGTCAAAGGGACAAAGTGATCGCGCGCTGACCAGACTCCTATCGGCACACTTCTCCAGAATCTCTGAGGAGATCTACTTGTAATCTTTTAGAATACTTGTAATTTAGCTCCTCAACTTTTTATTGCAAGTTTTTTCCCTTTGCAAATCAATAGAAACAAGGTGGCGACTCCGCTGGGGACCTTATTCTCCCATGCTGAGAATCAAGTGTCGTAATGCGACGAACAGACCCGCGAGCCTAACTCTGAATTCAGAAAAGCCGGTGCAGCCAGAGCCTCTCTGGCTAAATCTTCAAGGAATGTTTCTGCGGAGACGGATAAGGCTATTTGCAAGCCTACTGCGGTTCTCTGGCGCAATAAGGAAGCACGCCCGCAGTCCAAGTCCTTCACTTTCGAGAACCTTTTCGTTCACTTCGACCAAGAAAAATTTGAAGAAGTCCTCTCTGGGTGGTCTAATGCTTCATGCACGGAAGCATAGGAAGGTCTCCACGCCTAAGGTTTCAGAATAGAAATCAGAAGCAAAATTCTGCCAACACCCTCAGCCTCGCGTGTGGCTTGTCAGGTTCCTTGCGAACCTAAGTATTCTCTGCCAAAGCAGATGTGGAGGCCAAAACAGAAGGCTCTAGGCAAAGCCTTAGGCGTAGCTACGCCAGAAGTACGTCTCTCGTGCGGAAGAAAAAGGTAAGATGCCTGCCTGCTTCAACAATGCTGCTAGCCGCGAAGATACAAGGGCGACAATACCTTCGCCCAACTCAAGATCAGTAGTGCCTCGCGCCAGCCTCGTTCTCACGAGCGAAGCTACAGTACCACGGCGTACGCGCGGCATCCATACCCGCGAAGCCCAAGTCAAAGCATCACAGCGTGCTCCGCCCTCCGGTTCGTTAAGCGCTAAGTTCGCGCTTTGTGGTAGAGTTAAGGGAAGTTCCCTGAGTGTTGACAACGTTACTTATGCAGCTTCAGCGCCCAAGGGCACTCCCAAGGTTCCTAGCCGCGAAGCTAGAACTCAAGCACTACACTGTGCTAATCCCCTCTGCGGTGATAAAAGGAGCAGGACAATGTCCAACGCGCGATTCAAAAGAGCCTCTGCGCTCGATCGTATAGGCCCAACTGGGTCTGACTTGCGGGAATTCTTGACAAATAAACGGAAGTCAGAATCTTTCTGAACTACTCCCTGTTGTCAACAAGTGGGATATCAGCTGGTGACAGTCCACTCAGTTCATTACCGACTAGGACCCATCCTCGCCACTCCTCCAGGCCAACGATCAGTTTTCGATCGGTTGACGGCGCAAGCCCCGGTGAAACATCATAAAAGGAGCGTCTCGCGAGATCTACCCTCTGCATCCGTCAACATGACCGGAAGGGGACGGAGCTACGCAGGGGAAGACAAGCATCTGACGACGCCCCCTACAGCTCCCCAGATCCAGATTACAGCCCAGGCTTAGGCGAAGTCTTGGTGCATGAAGAAGGTGTTTTCCAAAACACCAGATGTAGGGTTGTGATACCCTACACTTATGAACAGCCGTCCTCCTCAGTGGCAGTGGCCTCGCAACCAAAGAGAGGATCAGTCCAGTGGTCTGATGAAGAAGATGAAGACAGTGGGTATGCCTCTTCGGCGATAGTTAGCTCGGTGCGAACAGACAGAGCATCAGTAAACATGGCTGATAATGGTAATGACGACCTTCGTCGACGTTGGAAGCTCAGGAGCAAACTTCCAAAACTCAACAAGAAGCTCTGAACAACATTCAACATATGCTCGCTCAGATCCTTAATAACCGGAATAACAATGATGCCGGGAGCAACCATGACGAGGAAGAACATCTTAGCAATGACCAACCGAAGATGAGAAGTCCAAGGAGGGGTCTTCCTAGACGCTGAAGTCTTTAAGGGCCTTCAAGCTCAAATCGCATCCCTAACTCAGAGGGATGAATTAAAGAAAGTGGGGACAGTCCGTCCTTACTCGCTAGAGTGGGATTCAGTACCATACCCACCAAAGTTCAAACCACCAACGTTGCATACCTATGATGGAAAGAGCTCACTAAATCAGCACATCTACTATTTCTGATCTCAGACCGGTAATGTTATAGGCAATGGCGCCATTATGTCCAGACTGTTCATTGGCACCTTAAAGGGGGTGACATTTGACTGGTTTTGAAGTCTCCCTCCGGGCTCTATTAATTCCTGGATCGACCTGGAAGCCCGATTCCTTTCTCGTTTCTATGAGGACGATACTGAGGTAACCATGGACAAGCTCCTCTCCACCGTGCAGAAGAAGGGCGAATCTGTCCGTGACTACATTGAGCGGTTCAGAAATCTGTCTTTGATGTACCCAGCAGGAATGCCATTACCCATGCTCTTACAGACGTGCAGGCACAACTTCTTGGACCAGGTAGAAGTTCGCATGGGGGCTATCAAAGCCCACACCTGGAAGGAGTTGGTCGAACAAGCTGAGATAGCCGAAAAGTCGGCTAAAAAGTTCGAACCATCTACCCCTAAAGGCAAATGGGGTATGAGCAATAAAGGATGTAGTGACGTACCACAGTCTTCTCAAGCCAAAGGGAAAGAGACTATGTCCGTAGAATTGTCCGGGGACGTGCAGTCGAAAGCTAAGAAGAGCGGCTCCAATAATCAGGAGTCTAAGTTCCCTCCAAAACAGTATTCCTTCAGAGACGATCAGGTGGTCACAATATCCCATTTACTCCACAAAGGGAATAAAATGAAGCTGCCAGATGCTCAGCGTCCCAATGAGATAGGACGCACGAATGATCCCAAATACTGTCTCTACCAGAGGATGATTCACCATCCTACTGACAAGTGCTATGTCCTCAAGGACAGAATTCAAGCCTTGATCGACGCAGGGGTTCTGACACTGAAGTCAGAGCAGAAGAAAGTCACTGCCAATATGGTGACCCTCGAGTTCGGCAAAACGCCAAAGGTCACAGTTCCTGACGGGACTTATCCAGTCCCTGCGCCACGAGTGGAAGTCAAACATCCTGCGGCCAACGCTCAGGATAATAAAGGTCTTATTCCCTTGACATTGGAGACAGGAAAAGTCATGTGGATACACCCAGACCTTGTCCAAGACGTGCAGTGCGATTCAAAGAGGCCCACGTCAAAGGGCAAATCTTGCAATGTCATCTCCATCCTGCCGGATGATGGCAATCTCTATCCTGCCGGATGATGGCGATCTCTCTTAGCGACTCTGATAGGGGCGGAATCTCGCTACAATCCTATCAAGAAAGAGTATTTAGCTCTTGTCTTTGCCGTTCAGAAGACACGACATTATTTGGTCGGCCAAACCATACATGTCATCTCCAGAGTGAATCCTTTGCGTCTTCTCATGACGAAGCTAGGATCATTGAATTCAAGATTAGCTAAATGGGCGCTTCTTTTGTCTCAATACGACATGATCTTTATCCTTCAAAAGGCGGTTAAAGGCCAGGCCCTTGCAGAGTTCTTGGCTGCTCATCCAGTCCCAGAAAACTCAAAACTTCACGAAGATATTCCAGATAAGGTCTTCGAATCCAATGTAACATCAGAGGATGAAGTGTGGCAGATGTTCTTCGATGGAGCATCACGAATAGGCCCTAAGGGCAAGATCATTGTCGGTGTGGGAGTTGTGTTTATCTCCACAGAATCATGTCCTTCCTAGAGCATTCTCTCTGACGGAATCATGCTCCAACAATGTAGCGGAATATAATGCTCTGCTCATTGGCCTTCAGCTCGCCCACGGAATGGGGTACGCTACCTTGAAGCTTACGTCGATTCAAAGCTGATTATCAATCAGGTTAAGGGTAAATATGAGGTTCGTCACGAAGACTTGGTGCCTTATTACCATACAGCCATTGAATTGGCTAATCTGTCGAAGGTTTCTACGTCGGGCACGTGTCTCGATCTCAGAATACCAAGGCGGACGCTCTTACTGCATTAGCAACAACACTAGCCTTGCCAGCCGACACCGAGTATCACCTCACAGTGGCAACTCGACACCTTGTATGCTTTAAGCACATGTTAAAAACCCGAGAAGCCTACAATGTCTCCACGGATCTTGACCCGAGAGATTGGCGATTTCCTCTCATCGACTATGCTCTACATGGTCTGCTGCCAGACGATCCTAAAGAGGCGGCATCTATCAGACGAAGGTCTCTCTGTTTCTACTACAATCCAACTTTGAAGACACTTTACTGTCGTTCATATGACAGTGTTCTCCTCCGTTGCCTTTCAATTCAGAGGCACAGGAAGTGCTTAAAGAAGCACATGACGGCATTTGCGGAGCTCATCAGCAAGGTCCAAAGCTCAAAGACAGGTTGCATAGGCTTGGATACTATTGGCCAACCATGATAGCCGATGCCATCCAATATGCACGGAGGTGTAAAGCGTGCCAGATTCATACAGACTTCATACACCAGTCTCCAGAGTTGCTCCACCCAACAGTTGCTTCATGGCCATTTGAAGCATGGGGAATCGATGTCGTCGGGCCAATCAGCCCCTCTTCGACAAGAGGTCACCGGTTTATCCTGGCAATAACCGACTACTTTTCAAAGTGGGCAGAGGCTATACCACTGGCCAAAGTCAAAACCTCTAACGTGGTTAATTTCATCAAACACCATGTCATCCATCGATTTGGTGTCCCTAGGCGGATCATCCATGATAATGGTCCCAATTCATAAGCCAATTATTCTATCGGTTCTGCGATAAATACCGAATTCAGAATGTGGCTTCAACCGCCTATAATCCCGTCGCTAATGGCTTGGCAGAGGCATCAACAAAACGATCATCAAGCTACTTAAGAAGTTCGTCTCCTCGAATAAGCGAGATTGGGACGAAAAACTTAGTGAATGTCTTTGGGCATACCAAACCACGGTTCGAACCCCGACAGGCAACACGCCTTTTTCTCTGGTTACGGGTGCGAAGTAGTCATCCCGTTGGAAATCCAGACGCCGTCATTACGAGTTGCTGTAACGACTGAAAAACACCTAGAGGGGGGGTGAATAGGTGTGAATGCTAATCTAGGAAACTAAATGCAAACTAAGTGCGCTAAATGCGGAAGCTAATGCAAATTATGCCCAAACTAATACAATATAACAAGTGTAGCCGAATTCCCCTTGCGAGGCTCTGGACTAACTCCCCTTGATTCCCCTTGAAATGGGTTGAGGTGCTATGTGAAGCTCTTGTTGGATGAGTATAAGTTAGGCACACACACACAAGCAATCCAAGCAATGTGAAATACACAGAATCAAGCCAAGCAATCAAGGATATAGCAATATGAAATAATGCAGGCAACACAAGCAATAAGATATGGCAATATGAATTATGCTCAACACAGGCAAATATGATATGATGATGAGTATGATGCTTGCACAAAGTAAATGAGAGAGAGTAAGAGAGACAATGGGAGCAATCGCAAACACCGAGATTTGTTTCGAGGTTCGAGCACCTTGCTCTACATCCCCGCCTACACCACCGTGTAGGATTTCCACTATCTCAACTCCCACCGAGGGAACCTCTACCAAAGAGGATTTGTTACAAAACTAGGAGTACCTAACTCCTCTCTCCAACAACAACCTCCTCACAACCGAGGGGTTAGGCCCGTAGCCAATACCACAACCAATCCACACACCTCTACCGAAGAGGCTCACAAGCAAACTCTATCACCTCTACCTAAGAGGGATCCACAACACAATCACCGATCACCTCTACCGAAGAGGGATTCACAAGTATAAGGGTGTTTACAACAATGAGGTTTACAACAAATAACCTCAAACACTTCTCTTTCTTTTTCTCTTATCTTTTTCCACAAAACAAAGATCCTAATAGTTTAGGATAGAAGATAGCTCAAGTGTGGAAAACAAGTGTTTTGGAAACAAGCAACAAAGAAAAACTACTTGGGAAATCTCTTGTATATGATAGAAAATGAAATACCAAATCAAAATCCCAAAACCCTAGCTTTCTTTGATTTTCCAAAAACCAAAAACAAATAAGATGAAATCTTTTTGGCTTAAAAACCTTTTTAAAACTCTTTTAAACACTAGAGAAAGTCTGAAATTTTTAGCTCTCAAAATCTTAGCCAAAACAATGGAGAAATGGGGTATATATAGCCCCTAGGAAAAACTAGCCGTTAGGCTGATTGTGGCAGCCTGACAGGCCACCGGTCGACCGGTCCGGTCGACCGCCAACGGTCAGAAATGTGACCGTTGGGCAAAAGCGGTCGACCGGCCTGGTCGACCGAAACAAACCGAGAGCAGAGCTCTCAGACCCGGTCGTCCGGCTCGGTCGACCGTCCACTGTGCCTAACAGACGTGCACGTCTGTGCACATCGGTCGACCGTCCCGGTCGACCGGCCTATGGTGCGGTCGACCGGTCCGGTCGACCGACTTGGCCTGTCAGCCAGTCCTCAGTTTTGCACAGATACGGGATTTGAAAATAGGTCTTTTCACTCAATAAAAATCCCATAAAATCACAGTAAATCTAAAAAATAGTTTTAATCACAATAAAAACTGTTTTTCTAAAAAATTATTTTTCTAAAACTTGTTTTATTATTTTACTTTGATAACCAAACTTGTGATAAAAATTTCAAGACATATATCAATCATATCAATTCATTTTTGTGTCTTGCCAATTTTATCAAAAACAAAACTTGTATTTTATCAAACTAGAATTTTCCAAAACATGAATAGGATAGTCAAAATAAGTTTGTCTAGCAAGTTTAAAGCATGTATGTATATTTAGAACATATCTAATATACATAGGTATAAGGTAAACTTGTTTTGATCTATTATTCATGAAAACCAAAAACCAAATCATGAAACGTGTGTGATTTGTGCACTTGAGCATATCAACTAAACTAAGCTTTACAAATGGATCTAAAACTCTATCTAAACTAGGATACCTAAGTCTTCTTGTCGATCTTCCATCTTCAAGTAGACTCGATCCCAAACGCGTGATCCTCCAAGTGCAAAGGTATGATCTTTAAGCTTTGGCACCGGAATCACCATGATAAGCTTCTAATCATCTTGTTGAAGCTAATCACCAACTAATATCCTGTTAATGATCTGAAACTTAGAAACACAAGAATATTAGTAAACATAACTTCATGAGTGTTGATCATCATCAAAACTAGAGTGGAAGGCCATTGGGCCAACAATCTCCCCCTTTTTGATGATGACAAAAACTCATGGAGTTATATATGCATGGATTAAAGATAAGCTTCAAGGAAGCTCCCCCTTAACTCATGCATAGGGATAAACAATAATATATGCAATGAATATTAAACATGAAACATGCGTATGCATAAACAATAAATGGTTCTAGATATCAAATGGAATATTCAAAACAAAATAAGCTCTAGATACCAATTACAAAGCAAACTCTATATATCAATTAAACTTAATATTCTTGAGATTAAAAACATAATATATGCATATAAAACATAAGCATGCATATAAAAAACATGTACCAATCATGCATAGAAGTAATTGAGTTTTATATATGCATGTTAAACTCTCTAATAATTCTCCCCCTTTTTGTCAATCATCAACAAAGGGGTAAACAATCAAAACCATAGATAAAATGAGGGGTAAAAATCTTTCTCCCCTTTTTTGTCAATCAAAACAATGCAAACAATGTTCTCCCCCTTTTTTTTGTCTAAAACAAAAAACAAAGTCAATAAGGGGTGACTACAAACATGATATCAATTAAAAAATATGTCAATGAAGCATCTTGATATCAATAAACAAGGATCAATATATGTTATATGCTATATACATTCATGAAGAGGAAGACGCTAAGTTAGCTTCCCTACACATATGCATTACATGAAGAAGGGATGACAAGCCCCAATTCACATAACACATATTATGTAATGCATAAGAGGAGATGTGAAGCTCCCCCTACACACGTATATCATATAAAGAAGAGTTGTCAAGCTCCTCAATTTATAATATACTCAACATGAATCTATATGTAAGAGAGATGTTAAGCTCTCCTTGCATATAGGAAATACAAATCAAAACTTTGAATATTTTCTTTAAACAAAATTTTGAAAATACCAATTGTAATTAAACATAACAATTACCAATTGTAAAACAACATAACAAATTTTGAATGTCTAAACACAAATTTTGATACCAATTGTAAGAATATATTTCATTTTGAAAATATATAAACAAATTTGATGTTGATATCATATGTTCAAAATAACAACTTTTAATCATAAAGAGTGGGAGTACAAATACCAATTGAAATACAAAATCAAATTTTCTCCCCTTTATGAAATACAAACTAAAGTCATGCATAGTCTTGATAACAATTTAAAAGTAATCAATTTAAACAAAATTGAAACTCAAGCACTAGCATAAACACAAATATATATATGTATGAAAGATAGATACCAATAGAAATTGATATACTTGGAATTTAAAGCATACATACATACAAAACATATATGAGTATACAAGAAGATCAAAATGATACCAATTGAAAGAGTTCAATGATACCAATTGACATAACAATAAGTTCAAGTGTATACATCATATTATCTACCACCAATCATAATTCAAGTTTTAAAGATTTTCAATTTAGGGCATACATGAACATGATCTCCCATCCTACCGCCCTTAGATGGTAGGGGTTTTCAAAGATAGATTTGAAAATGTAGTTTTGTTTGAAAATCACTACCAAAATGAAGAACACCGCAACTAGTTAAATGGAAAACTTGTTAACTAGCACGAAATCCTTCAAGCAAGGAATAAAACAGAATAGTTTTTCATAAACATGAAATTCACATCATATCAAACACTCAAGTTCAATTAGGCATAAATAAGACTCATGAAAACAAAACATGAGCAAGCAATAGATGTGAGTGTATAAATAAAATATGAAGATCATAAATATGAAAATTAAGCAATAAGCTCAATTATTCTTTAAAACACGAAAATCATCAAAACTATCTAATCTTCAAGACATATGTATGTCTAATACAAACTAAAGTATACATACATATCCAAAACATAACGAGTCACAAAATATATGCATGAAGGCACGTGGCTCAAAAAGGATACTCATGTATAGTCAATAGTTTGGATAAGATAGACATATACATGAAGTTAAATATTGAACACATGAAAAACATGAAAATCATGATAAGCTAAATTTTCATCAAGGCAATTTTCATTTCAAGGTATATGTATGAATGGTCAACACAAGAAGTATACATACATATCCCTAAACACAATTTGAGTCCATAATATAGATTTGCATGAAAGGCAAATGACTCAAGGGGTATACATGTATATCTTAAAGTTTGGCAATACAACATATACATGAAGTGAAAACTCATAATCATAAATCCAAAAATAGGAATACAAGTTTAGAATGCATGTATCATCAAAACTAGACTATACTAGCACATCTAATGGGTTCAAATAAGCATTCAAGCCCTAACATATATAGATTTATTTGTAGCCCACTCTATGTACAAGTATATAACTAGTCTTAATGAAAACTAACATCTAAACATATATTCAAAACATGAAGCATCAAAACAAAATAAATCATCATGATAAAACTAAAACATGATTATTATGTAAATTCACATGTATTAGATTCATGATGTACATTATAGCTTAAACTAAAGTGAGAACACTAAGTATGATTCAAATAAGCATGTGTGTCTCAAATACTATATATGTATGTCAAGGATCTAATAAATATGGAATGAACAAACTAATCCATAGACATCAAAAACATGCTATAATCAAAGATGAAATATAAAGCGTGTAAACAAATAATAAGGAGTTAGGAATTGTTACCAAAACCTAGAAGGCAACTCTCCTTGTCTCCAAAACTTGGTGGTCCTCTCCACCATCTCTTCCCTTGAAAGTGATGCATCTAATAGATTTCCTTTAAGTCCGGAACGCATCCACTCCAAGGTGTCATCACTCTCACGTCATGTGAGAGCCACACCTACATCAAAAATAGGAGGGGTGGTCTTGGTACCCATATCTTCTTGGGTCCATGGGGGTTAGTACCTTCTCTAACCCAAACAAAATTCTTTGCTAAATTAGGAGTATGTAATCTATCATAACAAAATTTAGCAAGGTGGCCCTTACGTCCACAATGTGTACATGAGTACACATGAGCATACATGTGTTGATGGTGTCCGTGAGGAGCATGTGTATGCCGTGGAGGGTGTGCATGCATAGAAGTTGGAACTTGTTTCTTTCGAACCAAGGTTTCCAATCGTGAGTGGTTCATGGCACATTGGCTCATAGTGGAGCCCAAACAATCCATTTTCTTCTTTAACAAATTTATATCATTTTCGAGCATAGAAGAAGTGGAACATGCAATGGGTGATTTAGGTGAAACTACCCTAGCATGGCAAACATGAGAATCAATCTTATTTTGCAAAACAATATTTTCTCTAAGCAAACATTTAAATCATTGGAAATAGAAATGATTTGTTTTTCAAAACAACATTCTCTTTTAAAACAAAATCAACTTTAGAAGATAAATTTTCATTTTTCTTCAAAAGAATTTCACAATCATTTTTAGACTTTAAAAATTTATTTTCTTTTAAAGCAAGTTCCAATTGAGATCTCAATGAATCCCTTTCATTATAGACCTCAACCTTTTCTTGCAAAACACAATCAAGTCTAGCATGCAAACTTTTATTTTCTTTTTCAATATCTAGACTTTTCTTTTTCAAAATCTTATATTTTTCAATTAACTTTTCACAAACAATAGATAGTTCTTCATTCAAAACATGGGGATCAACGATATCATCACTTGAAGAACTAGCATCATAATCACTATCTAGGTGGGATTCGAATGTACCTCAAGGGAGTCATTCCCTTGGACCATATAGCATTGTTGTGGCTCGGATTCTCCACTAGATTCCTCTTCTTGTTGGATTTGGACTTGAAGCTTGGAGGTGTTGGTGGTTGTTGTCAACTTGTTCCACACTGCAAAAGCGGAATCAAAGTTAGAAACACATAAAAGATAATCTTTAGGAAGAGTGCTTCTAATGGCCTCTAGGGCTTGTGCATTGGCCCCTATATGATTGCAATCACCAAGATAACATCTCTTGGTGGCCGCAAGGAAAACATGCAAACCTAGGGTCTTTAGGTACATGGACATCCTATACTTCCAAACATCAATGTTGGAAGGGTCAAAGCTAGGTGGGGTCATGAAGTCCATGGCAAACAATATGAGTGTGCAAACAATCAAATGCAAATGTAGATTAGCAAGCAAATGGATCACTCCTAGGATGTTAAGCCTAAGTATCAGGAGCACTAGCTCTGATACCAATTGAAAAACACCTAGAGGAGGGGTGAATAGGTGTGAATGCTAATCTAGGAAACTAAATGCAAACTAAGTGCGCTAAATACGGAAGCTAATGCAAATTATGCCCAAACTAATACAATACAACAAGTGTAGCCGAATTCCCCTTGCGAGGCTCTGGACTAACTCCCCTTGATTCCCCTTGAAATGGGTTGAGGTGCTATGTGAAGCTCTTGTTGGATGAGTATAAGTTAGGCACACACACAAGAGCAATCCAAGCAATGTGAAATACACACAATCAAGCCAAGCAATCAAGGATATAGCAATATGAAATAATGCAAGGCAACACAAGCAATAAGATATGGCAATATGAATTATGCTCAACACAGGCAAATATGATATGATGATGAGTATGATGCTTTGCACAAAGTAAATGAGAGAGAGTAAGAGAGACAATGGGAGCAATCGCAAACACCGAGATTTGTTTCGAGGTTCGAGCACCTTGCTCTACATCCCCGCCTACACCACCGTGTAGGATTTCCACTATCTCAACTCCCACCGAGGGAACCTCTACCAAAGAGGATTTGTTACAACACTAGGAGTACCTAACTCCTCTCTCAAACAACAACCTCCTCACAACCGAGGGGTTAGGCCCGTAGCCAATACCACAACCAATCCACACACCTCTACCGAAGAGGCTCACAAGCAAACTCTATCACCTCTACCTAAGAGGGATCCACAACACAATCACCCGATCACCTCTACCGAAGAGGGATTCACAAGTATAAGGGTGTTTACAACAATGAGGTTTACAACAAACAACCTCAAACACTTCTCTTTCTTTTTCTCTTATCTTTTTCCACAAAACAAAGATCCTAATAGTTTAGGATAGAAGATAGCTCAAGTGTGGAAAACAAGTGTTTTTGGAAACAAGCAACAAAGAAAAACTACTTGGGAAATCTCTTGTATATGATAGAAAATGAAATACCAAATCAAAATCCCAAACCCTAGCTTTCTTTGATTTTCCAAAAACCCAAAAAACAAATAAGATGAAATCTTTTTGGCTTAAAAACCCTTTTAAAACTCTTTTAAACACTAGAGAAAGTCTGAAATTTTTAGCTCTCAAAATCTTAGCCAAAACAATGGAGAAATGGGGTATATATAGCCCTAGGAAAAACTAGCCGTTAGGCTGATGTGGCAGCCTGACAGGCCACGGTCGACCGGTCCGGTCGACCGCCAACGGTCAGAAATGTGACCGTTGGGCAAAAGCGGTCGACCGGCCCGGTCGACCGAAACAACCGAGAGCAGAGCTCTCAGACCCGGTCGACCGGCTCGGTCGACCGTTCCACTGTGCCTAACAGACGTGCACGTCTGTGCACATCGATCGACCGTCCGGTCGACCGGCCTATGGTGCGGTCGACCGGTCGGTCGACCGACTTGGCCTGTCAGCCAGTCCTCAGTTTTGCACAGATACGGGATTTGAAAATAGGTCTTTTCACTCAATAAAAATCCCATAAAAATCACAGTAAATCTAAAAAATAGTTTTAATCACAATAAAAACTGTTTTTCTAAAAAATTATTTTTCTAAAACTTGTTTTATCATTTTACTTTGATAACCAAACTTGTGATAAAATTTCAAGACATATATCAATCATATCAATTCATTTTTGTGTCTTGCCAATTTTATCAAAAACAAAACTTGTATTTTATCAAACTAGAATTTTCCAAAACATGAATAGGATAGTCAAAATAAGTTTGTCTAGCAAGTTTAAAGCATGTATGTATATCTAGAACATATCTAATATACATAGGTATAAGGTAAACTTGTTTTGATCTATTATTCATGAAACCAAAAACCAAATCATGAAACGTGTGTGATTTGTGCACTTGAGCATATCAACTAAAACTAAGCTTTACAAATGGATCTAAAACTCTATCTAAACTAGGATACCTAAGTCTTCTTGTCGATCTTCCATCTTCAAGTAGACTCGATCCCAAACGCGTGATCCTCCAAGTGCAAAGGTATGATCTTTAAGCTTTGGCACCGGAATCACCATGATAAGCTTCTAATCATCTTGTTGAAGCTAATCACCAACTAATATCCTGTTAATGATCTGAAACTTAGAAACACAAGAATATTAGTAAACATAACTTCATGAGTGTTGATCATCATCAAAACTAGAGTGGAAGGCCATTGGGCCAACAACGACAAAGATCACATCGGAGGACAATGATCGGTTGCGTCTTCAAGAGCCCGAAGCCCTAGATGAGAAGCGACTACAAGCTCAGCAACACATCGAATTGTATCAAGCTCGAATCTCAAAAGCCTTCAATAAGAAGGTTAAACAAAGAGTCTTCCAGAAAGGAGATTTGGTTTTAGCCGTCAGACGACCGATGTTTATGACGCACAAGACCAAAGGCAAATTTCAGCCTAAATGGGAAGGACCGTTTGTAATAGAAACAGTCTATTCAAACGGAGCATACCGTCTTATGACTTCAGACGGCGACTTACTCATGATGCCGATCAACGGCAAGTTCTTAAGAAGTATTATCCTTGATTAAGGATCCTTACCTCTGATCAAGACCTTCATATCCAAGGTACATGCAAAGAGAGCCTTTCTCTTCTTCCAAGCGAGATCGTACAACCATAAACCAGTAGGAACCTGATCATACACTGGTTGCCCCAAAGGAGAATCAATGTTACACATACGCTAACCAAATGATCCAACACCTTAACGGTTAAGGATAGAGGAAAATGTTGGCCTTTAAGCCCAACATAAGTCCTCGATAACTCATCATGCTGAGGAGAATAGCATGGCTAGCCCGACTCAAACGGCAGTTGGTAAAGGCATATCAAACCCGTTGACAGCTGAGGATTTGCTAAAAATCCCAAGGGACCTGCTTCCATTTGATTCCCTCTACAAAATCACTTACCAATTCTCATCCATAGAATGGTAAGACCACATATGCGTTTCGCTGTTACGTTAACATTAAACCTATGACAGTGATTCCCTCGTTTCTCCCGTGAAAACGAGACCTCCAAAATCACTTACCAATTCTCATCCATAGAATGGTAAGACCACATATGCATTTCGCTGTTACGTTAACATTAAACCTATGACAGTGATTCTCTCGTTCTCCCCGTGAAAACGAGACCTCCAAAATCACTTACCAATTCTCATCCATAGAATGGTAAGACCACATATGCATTTCGCTGTTACGTTAACATTAAACCTATGACAGTGATTCCCTCGTTTTTCCCCGTGAAAACGAGACCTCCAAAATCACTTACCAGTTCTCATCCATAGAATGGTAAGACCACATATGCATTCGCTGTTACGTTAACACTAAACCTATGACAGTGATTTCCTCATTTCTCCCCGTGAAAACGAGACCTTTCCCAAGTTCCATTACAACCTTGAGCCTGGTGGTTTCTCAACCAGTTATGTCATTGCGACCTCTGAACTGGCAGATAGCCAAGTCTCAATTTTGAGCTTGTTGACATTTACAAAAGATAAGTCTCAACCTTGAGCCTGTTGACATTTACAAAAGACAGGTCTCGATACTTGTTGACATTTACAAAAGACAAGTATCACCAATTTTGAGCTTGGTGGTTTCTCAACCAGTTATGTCATTGCGACCTCTGAACTAGCAGATAGCCAAGTCTCAATTTCAAGCTTGTCGACATTTACAAAAGACAAGTCTCAACCTTGAGCCTGTTGACATTTACAAAAGACAGGTCTCGATACTTGTTGACATTTACAAAAGACAAGTATCACCAATTTTGAGCTTGGTGGTTTCTCAACCAGTTATTGAAGGTTCACCTAGAGGGGGGGTGAATAGGTGATGGCTAATCTAATGGTCACTTAATGCCAAATGATGCGGAAGCTAAAACTAATTATGACCTAATAAATCTTTTTACACTAAACACCACGTATAACACAAGAGTGTTGCCGAATTCCCCGTGAAGGGCTCTGGATAAACTCCTCTAGATTCCCCTTGAATGGGTTGAGGTGCCGCGTTGGCTCTCTTGGTTGCATACAAGTGTTAGCAACAATCCCAAGCAAGTATATCAATAATGCACACAATATGAATATCAAGCATGTAAAGATAAGCACAAAGTAAACATGCAAGATATAGTAAGAGACAAAGAGAGAGAGAGAGAGACAGAGAGAGAGAGCAATCGCAAACACAAAGGGTTTGTTTCGAGGTTCGAGCACACTTGCTCTACATCCCCGCCTTCGACACACGAAGGATTTCCACTATGCAAGATCCCACTGGATCTCTCCTCGGTGCCGCAACACCTACAAGCCCTCGGACTCTCTAGTCCCCTACACACCGCAAGCCCACCAGCTCGCCGAGACCGCACCTCAAACAATGAGCTCGCACCCGAACTCAAAACACCGAGTCCACACTTGGACCCTAAACAAACACGAGCACACTTGCCCGTCTCCTCAAAGAACAAGGAAAAGATCTTTGGTGATCACAACACTTTGATCACCTAAAGCACTCTCACTACAACACACCTATAGGATGAATAATCAATGGATAGCTCAAGTGTGGGTGTGAGAAAAACAAGGATGTGAAAGGTGGAGGAAAACTCAAAGACTTTCTTATAACACTCTTGATAAATCTCTCCTTTTGATTGGAAATATTTGCTCTAAATCAAGTGGAGGAAAACCTCTAAATAGTTCAGGAAAAACTGGTGAAAACCCACTTGAAAAATCTTAGCTCAAAACAATGACAAGACCCCCAATTTATAGGCTGCCAGAAAACTAGCCGTTGGGGTCTGTCAGAGCTGCCGGTCGACCGGTGCGGTCGACCGCCAACGGTCGGATTTCTGACCGTTGGAGCCACGGTCGACCGCCAGGGTCGACCGACCCACTGAAGCTGAGAGTCTAACTCTCTGTCGGTCGACCGGTGCGGTCGGCCGATCTTTCCAGAGAGCTCTGCTCTCTGGAGCGGTCGACCGGCACGGTCGGCCGTTCCTCCCGTACACAAAGGCGTGCACGTTTGTGCATGTCGGTCGACCGGTCCGGTCGGCCGACTCCAGGATTCGTCGACTATAAAGAAGGTCAAGTCGACTAGCTGAAGCCTGAAAACAGTTTTTTGGGATTTAAAACATGGTCTTTTGGCTCAAATAAAATCCCATAAAATACTTAAAAACCTACAAAAATAGTTTAACCAATATACTTTGATATACAAACATGCTTGCACAAAATCAAGGCATGTAATAAAAGATTGGACTATTTTTGTACCTTGAAAATATTTGGCTCAAGATAAAAACTGTTTTTCCAAAACAAGTTTTTTTTTTTTAAAACATATTTTTCCAAATCTTCATCAAATACAAAAACAAGATATACTTTTAAGGCATAGTGTGTATGGATATGATCCACTACACAATCATAATGAAATATCTATGTTTTTGTCATAAAGCTCTAAACTTGGTTTTGGTTTAAAAGATAAGTACATGAGAAACACCAAAAACCAAACTTGTATTTTTTCAAAATGAAAAATCTTTTATGAAAACAATTCTATCATGAGTGTGTGTGCATGGTATACTTGAGCAATCCACCAACTACTCTATCCTTTACATTTTAACTAAAACAAAAATAAAATCTTATACCTAGACACAAGTCTTCATCTTCTTGAAGTCTTCACTTGAAGGCTTCTCATCTTCTTGACTTGGTCCAAGCTTGATCCAAAAGTTCTTGGATCACACCGTGCTAGCTCCAAATCTTGACATTAATCCTTTGTTGAGCTATGCACCTACTAAGATCTTGATAATGAATCTGTCACTAATTAAACACAAGATCATTAGTAAACATAACTTCATGAGTTGATCATCATCAAAACTAGGGTGATAGGCCTTTGGGCCAACAGTTATGTCATTGCGACCTTTGAACTGGTAGATAGACAAGTCTCAATTTTGAGCTTGTTGACATTTACAAAAGACAAGTCTCAACCTTGAGTCTGTTGACATTTACAAAAGACAGGTCTCACCTATACTTGTTGACATTTACAAAAGACAAGTATCACCTTGAGCTTGGTGGCTTCTCAACTGGTTATGTCATTGCGAGCTCTGAACTAGAAGACAGCCAAGTCTCAACCTCGAGCCTGTTGACATTTACAAAAGACAGGTCTCGATACTTATTGACATTTACAAAAGATAAGTATCACCCTTTCAGTCCGATAAGGACTACCTTAAGCTTGGTAGCGTCTCAACCAGTTATGTCATTGCGACCTCTGAACTGGCAGGCAACCAAGTCTCAATTTCGAGCCTGTTGACATCTACAGAAGACATGTCTTGATACTTGTTGACATTTATAAAAAACAAGTATCACCTAATTTGAGCCTGGTGGCTTCTCAATCGGTTATGTCATTGCGACCTCTGAACCGGCAGATAGCCAAGTCTCACTATTCAATCCAGCAAGGACTATGTTCTCAAGTGGCTGCAATACAACTTGGAAACGGCAACTCGGCAGATAAAACAAATTGGAGATTCGACAGGGAGTCAAAACAAAATTATTTTTATTGAGTCCGAGAAGAAGGGATACATGAAGGCACATATGTTACAAGCTATGAGCGTGCGTCATAAGATCTGATCCGTTCTTCAAGAAAGGCCAGCCTTGTCTTCCTATCATCAGCAGCCCGGACAAGCGCCTGCGACCTAGCTCAGCCTCATTAAAACTCACCGTCTGAGCCAAGCGAGCTTCAACCTCAATCAAGGTTGCCCTCTGAGCTGACTTCTGCCGCGAGAGTTCGTCACTCTGAGCCTTAAGCTGCTCAAGCCGTGCAGTCTCTTCAAACACACTGGTTCAGCCTTGGATAAAAGAAGATTAGCCTTCCTAATCATCTCCTTGGCCTTTTCAATTTTATCTTCAGCGTCAAGGAGAGCACTGTTAGAAGCATCTATGGCGTCCCCGAGCTTTACCTTCCTTGTTTCCAAGGATCTCAAGTCCGAAGAAATGGCCTTAGCAGCTTCCTGAGCAGCAAGATGAGCTTCATGCATTTGAGCGATAAGGTGCGCAAGCTGCTCATCAACTGAAGACTCCAGGTCCGAATGGTTGAGACGACGCCATTCTTCTACGTCCCGCTCAAATTGGTCTACCAGAAGTTCTAACGCAGCGGCCTGGTTATCCCCTCCAAAGTCCCGGATACTCTTAATACTGCAGGAGAGGACCACCTTTAAAGTAGAAAATGACATAGTCGAGCCTTTCAAGACCATATCGATGGATCGCTTCAAGCCCTTATAGAAGCTGTCGACTATTTCAGCTACAAATTCATTTTCAGCCTCAGCCACTCCTGGCAGACGGGCAGCCTCAGAAGATTCCACCGGGCCTTGTTGACATTACTATGGAAGGAATAGTGGAAGCATTGGCTGCACCAACATGAGAGGTCATCGGTGATCTCAGAGGAGTCTTCATCGAAACCAGAAACACTAGTCACAATCGAGGTCGGACTAGTGACTACTTCCGTGTGAACGAGTTCAACCATCAGCGTCGGGGAAGTAGGACTTGTAATCACCCTCAGTTCCGCACCTGGCAAAACTGATGGTACCTCACTCGTAGATATAGTTGGAAGTGAAGTTGCCTCCGTGACTATCGTCCTCTCAATCTCTGTTCCCCTGGCCGATTCAGGCTGATAAGAGGGCAGGTCACCATACAAAACATCCAACTCAGCAGCATCCACTACGGTCGAAGTGCTCATGTCACCCCTGGATCCCTCAGGAAGACAGGTGGTTCTCTTGAAGTTGACGCACCCAGAGGCGGAACACCTGCAACAAGACTGTGTTTAGGCAGGACACAACAAATAGTAAAAGTCAAAAAGCCAAAGCAATACCAAAAGATGATGCCGCCTCAATCGTCCTGGCGACCACATCAGTCTCTATGGGCTCCATCGGAAAATCTTTGGCGGAGTCAACACGGAAAGCCGGCTCACCTTCGCTCGCCGAACCCTCCGTGGTCCACCCAAGGAAGCTAGAAGTTTCGGAATTTCCTTTTGAAGTCTCGGCGCCTGAAGGACCAACGTCAGCTGCATTGCCTCCGGATTCTTCTGAGACGGCAAATTAGCCAGCCTCATCGCCCTCCTTATAAGTAAACAAGGGATCATAATGCTCCCCTTGTTCTCCAACAGCTTCAGCTCTCGGGCTTTTCACCGCCTCGGTGCCTGAATCACAAAGCAAATAATAAGCTGTCCCGAACACATAAAAAGTATATTATAAGGACGAAGCTGATCTTACCCGGGTCCAGAGCGACTTCGCTAGTAGTCGGTTTGGGAACTGACGATTCAACTACTAACGGGGCAGGAGAAGGAAACGCTGCAGATGGTTCGCCCTCTACGACAACTGTAGGGGCCTGGCGACGGGGTTTCTTCACCAACTACTTCCTACGAGATCCACCCTCCCGCTTTCTTTTGAAGTGAACATCAGGATCCTCTTCCTCCACTTCTTCTACATCAGCACGTTCTATGGGGGCCGTCCCCATCACACCAGAACCAGCTACAGGAGTCTCGACACCTGTCTCTGCTTCAAAGCGAGGACTTTCCGCATCGAGGCTTCGCTGTCATCGACAGCAACAAATTCTTCTATACCTAGGACGCGAACCCTCTTACCTTCCCTTTTCTCAGAGACCTTCCGCTTTAGCTGCTGAGAAATTAACTTCACACCAGAATTATTAGCAGTGAATCCGAGGGGTGTGAGTTGGAAGTTGCATACCACTGGCAGAAGCTCAGGGTCATTAGAAGGTTAGGAGTCCTCAACGGTATACGTAGCCGCGCCTCGGTACAGCGTGCAATGAAGAATCGCCAGGCACGGGCTCCATCAATGAGGCTCCCCATGAAAGCCAGATTGAGATTTGGGTTGCCCACGTACAGTTGGTCATATCCAAACTGTCGAGCAAACTGACTTGGAACATAAGGCTCCAAGTAGCAGGTATCCCCGCTTCGGTATAATAAATGTGAGGGCCGAATGCTGACCAGCCACTCAAAAATTTTCCGGCTCAGCGATGACTGTCCTTCCCCCGCGTCTTTGAACTCCTCATCATAGCCTGCATCCCGAATATGGGGGAAGCAGCGGAAAAAACTATAGACGTCATAGCGACGCACCAATTTACGGGCCTCAGCCACGTAAGTCTTTTGCCAGGAACATCCTTCGAATCGGCGGAGAAGCGCCATTCGAACACCTTCAGGGAGGTCCTCTCCAGCTTCAATCAAAGAAGGACAGTGCAAGGAGAACCACGCCATTAAATAAGTGTACGGCAGACCTATCCTGGGATTGGGTCCGTCGCGGGGCGAAATGGCCCCCTTTCCACGCTTCGTCGTTGGTGGCCTGCAAAAAGCCTCCATTAAGGCACGAAGGCCTCTCTGGACACAGCATACCATGGCCAGTAGAAGTCCCAGAGAACGACCATGGACTAGACGAACAGCAGGCAGTAGGACATTCGGATGAATGACGTCGCCCGAAGAAGACGGCACCACGCACCGCTTCAGCCAGACTGTCAAGAAGCCAGCCAGCAGTGCCTTTCGGGACATCGGCCGACGAGCATGGTGACAGAAACTCCGAAGAACATCGCCTTTTTCATAGGGATCATCATCTTCTTTAATAATTAGATCCCCTTGAGAATGCTTTTGCATCCGGCTAAAGATGTCTTCGTCAGCGACTCCACAATGAGCCGCCTCGGGAGTGTTCCCCATATCTGGGAACAAATAATCTCCCCAGCTCTTCAAGCTGCATGAAGTTCCCTTACTGCCTCCATGCATGCTGAAGCAAATGTATAAATGGCACATTAACTCCGGTAGGTCTCAAACAAGGCGGGCTCCTGCTTCTCCAGAAGTGCCAATTCCGCCTCACACGGGAAGTATTCTTCATATGGGAAAGATCCCAAGGGCAGAGCAGAGACTTCTCACATCTCATGCAGAGCCATACCCAGTTGATTGGTCAAAACAAGGTACAAGAAGTTATTGCACAAGAACTAGGTATAAAAGATATGGTTCAATGTTTAGAGTTCACCTTTGGTTCTTGTTCACTTCAAATATGTAATTGATATACCTTGTCCAATCTTTCGCTATAGCATGTAGCTATACCGAGTCGAACCACAAGGAGAGCTAGCGTAGAAGCGTTACGATATGAGTGAGAAAAGGAAACGAGAATTCTTCTCTTGCTTAAAAGAATGAATAAAACACAAAGAAAGGAATGAAAGAATGTATGGATATGTTCATGGTGGTAAGTGAAAAGAAATCAAGATCAAGGTTGTTGTATTCACACTAAAAGGAAAGAAAACTTTAGAAAACTTGAATGAAAGAAAACCATGACTAGCTAACCTTAACTACCTTGCTAAAGACTTACTAAACTCCGTGATAGTGATGCGTGCCTCATGTTGATTCATTGGCATAGATATGTCTTGCGTATTGATCTAATTACTTTCCACTTAGATGATGGGGATCATTCTTGGACTTGTCTTGTAGCCTCCATAGATGGTCATAGGCCTACAAATTAGACTTTCAATAATGGAATCAAAAGAGCTACACTCAAGGGATGCTAATGAATAGGCATACAACATTCAAAAATCGACATAATGAAGTTGTACAACAAATAGCATATTGGTGATCCATCTCCATGTTCCATCAAGGCACTAGTTCAAAGACTAGGCTCTAAGTGAGGCACACATGAATCATATGGAGAATTACAACAAGATCTTGCCAAGAAATGAAAGAAACCCATCGGAGAAGAGAAGACCATACAACTTGCAAGATGAAGTAAAGCAATCACCCATGAGTTAGAAGTTAGCAAGTGGTTAGCTAGTACATGGAGAAAGAATTAGCTACACACCATTACAAAAGAAAAGCTAAACATGAATTAAATTGCAAGAAAGTAAACAAAGCAAGTAAGGAAAGAAATCAAACTAGAATCAAGCTCAAGTAGAGAAGTAGAGAATGGATCAATCCTTGTATAGCTCCAAGTTGTCACTCCTTGATGATACAAGCTCTCTCTCTCTTACAACTCTCTCTTGCAATGAAATCTAGGGAGAAGAAGATCATAGAGAGCTAAAAATCCTAAAGAAAAAATAACAAAATACAAAACTTTAAACTAATCTCTCTCTCTTCTCTAATCACTCCTTGCTCGCAGGTGAAGGTGCACTATTTATAGCAGAAAGGAGAAGCTTCGAGAGCCAAGGTGCTTGCCACAAAATTCGGGGCTCAACGGCCCTAGATCTGCCGCGGATTGCCGCGGGATCGCCGCCAGATCTGGGCCGTTGAGCCGGATCTTTCTGGTGAGATCTGGTAGTTGGGTTGTTAGCCACGTGGACTACTTGGATTCTCCAATTGGCGCGCGGATCTCTCTAGATCTGGATTTGAATTTGGCTTTATCTTAATCATGGATTAATCACTTAATTAGTGTTAATTAAGTGATTATTTGGATATCTCTCCATTAAGTGTGTACCTGCAAATATGTAGAGAAGAGGAGTAAAAATCACATATTTATTTGTAATATGCATGGGAATTATGATGTAAAATATGCAATATTGGATACCAATCACACCCCCACACTTATTCTTTTGCTCGTCCCGAGCAAAACTAAGAAAAGAAAAGAAAAATCTAAACTACCAATTTATTTACACCACTTTCGCAGGTGACGCGATTGCACTGAGCATGTGCAACAAGCCGTTAAACCTCTAGGTTACCCTAGAGGAGGAGTGTTGTCTCCTGAGGGTTTTCAGCGGATTACACCCACAAAATCCATAAAGAAAGAAGACAAATGTTAGTGTTTTGAAAACGCATTTTGAATAAGAGACAAGTTTACAAACTATTTTTCCAAAAATATAAGTGATCCTAGGTCATAAGTCCACATATAATTATTCTTCCTTAAACTTAGTATCCATGCAAGATCTTGCTTTTAATTAAGGTAAGAATTCAAAATTGGATTGAATATTTTATCTCTCATAAAACCTAGATAGTATGCACACCGTGTAAGTGAAAATTTCCTGGGATTTCAACTCCAACCATAAAGCCATTTCTTTATTTATACATATATATTTTTTTCTTTTTCTTTTTCTTCCCTTAGTCTAGGCTTTCTAGTCTACCCTTGTAGCGAGCCTTTAATCGATGACTCCCAAACCAGACGGTCTTAGGGCACCAGATGAGAAAACATCCCTCGGGTTTAAGGTCTCGAGTAAAAAAGGCCACAAAACTAAGGGGGATTATTTATTATCACCGTTAGGCGTGAATAATCATGCTTCTTGAGGCATAATTATCCAGCTTAATAAGTAAGATCACCGTTAGGCGTGAGTAACCATGCTTCTTGAGGCATAGTTATCCAGCTTAATAAGTGATCTTTTATTTATATATATATATATATTTTTTTTCTTTTTTTTTATTTATATGGCATTTTGGTCTTTGTCTCCATCCCAAGAAATGTGTAAGTGTAAAGTGCATATTTATCTAAGGTAAAAATTCAAGATAAAAATATCTCACCAATTTTACTTACTTAGTCTATAATTTCAAACAAGATCTATTACTTCAACTAGGTTTAAGATGTCATAATTAAGGCTTTCTTAATCTCTAAGATACATCTTAATTTTCTTAAAAATAGATCAAAACTTTATTTCTTATTTCAAAAAGTTTTTATTTTTTATTATTTTTTTTATTTTTAAAAGAAAGAAAGTCTAGAAACTCTAAAAGAAGTGTAAAAGAAAGAACATCCAAAAACTCTATGTTAGTAAACCCTCCCCCACACTTATTTCATGCATTGTCCTCAATGCATCATGATATATGTATGCATGAAACAAAATGAAGGGAAGGAACTTTTTATTTACAAAAAATTATTTAAAAGGAATATATACAAGTGTAACTCTCACCTGGGCTTTTGGTCGCTTTCCTCTGGCCCGTTTCCCATCGTTCCAATGTGTTCTCTTTCTTGAGCTCCATTGGGAAACGGTCTGAATTATTCTAACCTAGGTTTTTCAGTTTCAATTGGTTGTTATTTTCATTCATACTCTTTCTACCACATCGTTCACAAACAAAGTCCTTATCAGCACTCTCACTCAGAATCTCATCACTTCCAATGTTAAGAAATTTTAGCTCTTCTCCATATAATTCTTCAAAACTCAAATCAACATCCGGAAGTGGACAATCAGCTAACTTACCCCGAGTTGACTCATCTAAACACATGATCTCTTTAGCAAACAAGTCTTCAAATGATATATCAATCGGAGGTACAGATACAGTCAGATTTGGTTCATTGAAAGTGAAAATATCCAAATCAACTTTCCCCCTTTGAAAGGGTACTCGGATAAGAGAATCACAAGATTGTGACTCATCTTTTGGATCTTCACCTTCCTCCTCACAATTGTTACTAATGAAGCTAACCTCAAATGTTTGATCTTTTGTTTTGTGAGGCTGTGTGTGGAAGACATTGTGTTCATGTGTCATGTTACCAAAAGTCAACCTCATTGATCCATTCCAGCAATTAATGATTGCATTTGCAGTAGCCAGGAATGGTCGTCCCAGAATGACAGGAATTTGTGCCCTTTGATTGGAATTTGACACTGGTTTTGTTTCAAGGACAACAAAGTCAACAGGATAAAAGAATTCTCCAACTTTGACAAGGACATCTTGAATTACCCCTTGGGTTTAGTAACAGAGCGGTCAGCCAATTGGATGGTCATTTGGGTCGGGAGGAGATCACCTAACCCCAATTGTTGGTACACAGAGAAAGGTAGGAGATTAATGCTGGCCCCCAAATCAAGAAGTGCCCTATTTATTGTAGTCTGTCCTATGATGCATGAATGGTGGGGCTCCCTGGGTCTTTGTACTTAATAGGAATTGGACCAGTGAGCAACTCATTAATGGATGATGCAAGGAAGACTTTTTTAGGGACTTGGGTCTTCCTCTTCTTGGTGCATATTTCCTTCAAAAATTTGGCATATGATGGCACTTGTTGAATGGCATCAAGAAGAGGGACATTGATTTGGACCTTATTGAATGTTTCTTTTATCTTCTCCATGTGAGCATTTGACTTGTTATTTCTCAGCCTATTTGGATATGGAGCAATAGGCTTGTAGGTATGCTCATCTACCTTTTCTTCACCCTTTGCCTTGGAAGTGGATGGCTCTGAACTAGAGGATGGTTTGTCAAAAGTTGGTTGTATTGGGACATGAGGTGTAGGCTTTGGTACTGGATGAGATTGTGGACTAGAAACCTTATTGTCAACTTGTTTACCAGATCTCAGGGTATGAATGGCATGACAGTGACTGGGTCCTGACTCTTCAACTTTGGGATTTAGCAATGGCTGGCTTAAGAACAGTCCTTTTTGATTCTCAGCCAATTGCTTGATCTGGACCTTCATTTCATTCAACTCCTGATGCTGGTTCTTTGTAAAGGTTGCTAGCATGTTCTTCAACTCAGATATCTCGGAATTATTTTGGGGTGGATGTTGAGGATATGGAGATTGGAACTGTGATTGGTAATATGGTGGTGGGTCCTGATATGACTGATATGACTGTGGTGGACTTTGAGGTGGATGAACATACAGTGAATTCTGACTGAAACTGGATGGATGAAACTGAGCATTGTACAGATGTGGAAGTGGTGGCATATGATGCTCAGGACCAGACTGACTCCATGAAAAATTTGGATGGTTCTGCCATCCTGAATTGTAAGTGTTGGAGTATGGATGATGATTGGGTCTGGTCAATACTGCATTCATGTTCTCCTGATATGAGTGGAGCTGAGATAATGGACACTCCAAGACATGGCTAAGGTCATGACAGTTGGTGCAACCCGGTTAATCAGAGGCAATGGGTTGACCTGGTTGACCATAGAATTCCCTTTTGACTCAAGCAGTTCTATCCTCTTTATTAATTGTGTGATCTTGGTTTCTGCAGCTAGAGAGGATTCTTGGAGTGTGTACCAGTTCTGGAAGTGGTGGAAGTGGATTTGTCAGGACAAGACTCCCACTGAATGATTTTTTCAGCTAGGGTTTCAAAGAGATCCCACCCCTGATGTTCATCTTTTTTCAAAAATTCCCCTGGCACATGGATTCTAAAAGGGTTTTCGTTTGGTAATCTAATCCATCATAGATAATCTGGCATAGACGCCATTTCTCTATGCCGTGATGGGGACACAGGGCAAGAAGGTCTTTGAAACGCTCAAGATACTTCCAGAAAGGTTCATTTGTTTCTGCTTGAATTGCATTATGTTCTTTCTCATGAGGGCTGTTTTATGGATAGGATAGAATTTCTTAAGAAAGACTTTAACAAAATCCTCCCATAATGATATGGAACTGACAGGAAGATTATAAAGCCATTTCTTAGCTAAATCCTTAAGTGCAACGGTATGAACCGTAACCTAACAGCATCCTCAGACAGTTGGGAAATTCTCATCATTTGGCATACCTCTTCAAACTCACGAATAAAAAGGTACGCGTCCTCAGACTCTAGACCATGGAAATGGGGAAGTGTACTAATGAATTGTGGTTTCAGCTCAAAATTGTTTCCATTAGGCTCGGGGAGAAGAATGCATGAAGGAATGGAGGTGCGAATCGGATAAAATCGATCCTGAAGTGAGACGTTGTTCTTCATTGGATGAAGTGGTTATGGAAGTGTAAGTGTAGAAAGAATTAGGATCACAAAACCACTCTCGTATAATCACAAACAACGTACACCGATCACACCAGCGAAAAAGAAAAAATAACAAACAATTAAAAGAAAAAAATCAATCCAAGCTTCTAGGTTTCTGACCCTAGACGACTCCTAACAATAGATCGTCCACAGGAGGTTTGGTGCAGACTGTGACTATAAGCAAATCAGCCAGGGAAGGGTAAAGTTGGTGGGAGGTTTTCCGTCCGAAGACGTTCCTTAATTAAGTAACCAACAACCTTCGGGCTTTCGGCCCTTAACCCCTTTCCTAGACACCGATTTTACAAAAGTCACTTTCCAACACTTTTCCCCTTAGGAAAATCTCCTAAGTGAGTCCGAGTTGTCCCTAGGGCCAACGTCTAGCAATTTTTAATTAGAAGCTTAGGATAGTGAGTACGTGGGGAAATGGTTTGTGGGCTAAGGAAGGGGTGATAAAATCCCCATCTTATCTTTGTTATGGGTTTTGCCCTTAAAGTTGATTCGTGCAAGTGTACGATGTAAACAACCAAGAATCACTCAAAGCGGATTTAAATCATACAACGAGTGAGTCCTAGTCTAGATGCTTATGCTTACGTACCTTGTCCCACGCGCTCTTCAACAGTAAATGTAAAGTAATTGAAAGACACGTGCCTATAATGCAAGATGTCTAAACAATTTTTATCAATTTACACCAAATCTTTTACTGTTGATTAGCAAATATCAGGTGAAGAATACAAGATTTCAGATATATCAGCAGAAGTAATTTGCAAAGCAGCAAGCCCTGCAGAAAAATTGTTAGAAGTGAACTCCTCTTTGCCGCGTTCCCACGGCAAAATGCCGCGGCTACGCGGCAATTTGGAGGGATCCTGGGCTCTGCTTTCGAGAGCAGAAGCCCAGGTCCACTTATATGATTCTGCACTGCAAGATTTTCTGTATCTTCAACCTGTACCTGCAACAGAGAAGAAGTATCGTTTAGTTTCTCACTTTTAAAGCAAATACCGTCGCTTTCCCCGGCAACGGCGCCAAAAATTGATTGGTCAAAACAAGTTACAAGAAGTTATTGCACAAGAACTAGGTATAAAAGATATGGTTCAATGTTTAGAGTTCACCTTTGGTTCTTGTTCACTTCAAATATGTAATTGATATACCTTGTCCAATCTTTCGCTATAGCATGTAGCTATACCGAGTCGAACCACAAGGAGAGCTAGCGTAGAAGCGTTACGATATGAGTGAGAAAAGGAAACGAGAATTCTTCTCTTGCTTAAAAGAATGAATAAAACACAAAGAAAGGAATGAAAGAATGTATGGATATGTTCATGGTGGTAAGTGAAAAGAAATCAAGATCAAGGTTGTTTATTCACACTAAAAGGAAAGAAAACTTTAGAAAACTTGAATGAAAGAAAACCATGACTAGCTAACCTTAACTACCTTGCTAAAGACTTACTAAACTCCGTGATAGTGATGCGTGCCTCATGTTGATTCATTGGCATAGATATGTCTTGCGTATTGATCTAATTACTTTCCCACTTAGATGATGGGGATCATTCTTGGACTTGTCTTGTAGCCTCCATAGATGGTCATAGGCCTACAAATTAGACTTTCAATAATGGAATCAAAAGAGCTACACTCAAGGGATGCTAATGAATAGGCATACAACATTCAAAAATCGACATAATGAAGTTGTACAACAAATAGCATATTGGTGATCCATCTCCATGTTCCATCAAGGCACTAGTTCAAAGACTAGGCTCTAAGTGAGGCACACATGAATCATATGGAGAATTACAACAAGATCTTGCAAAGAAATGAAAAGAACCCATCGGAGAAGAGAAGACCATACAACTTGCAAGATGAAGTAAAGCAATCACCCATGAGTTAGAAGTTAGCAAGTGGTTAGCTAGTACATGGAGAAAGAATTAGCTACACACCATTACAAAAGAAAAGCTAAACATGAATTAAATTGCAAGAAAGTAAACAAAGCAAGTAAGGAAAGAAATCAAACTAGAATCAAGCTCAAGTAGAGAAGTAGAGAATGGATCAATCCTTGTATAGCTCCAAGTTGTCACTCCTTGATGATACAAGCTCTCTCTCTCTTACAACTCTCTCTTGCAATGAAATCTAGGGAGAAGAAGATCATAGAGAGCTAAAAATCCTAAAGAAAAACTAACAAAATACAAAACTTTAAACTAATCTCTCTCTCTTCTCTGATCACTCCTTGCTCGCAGGTGAAGGTGCACTATTTATAGCAGAAAGGAGAAGCTTCGAGAGCCAAGGTGGTTGCCACAAAATCCGGGGCTCAACGGCCCTAGATCTGCCGCGGATTGCCGCGGGATCGCCGCCAGATCTGGGCCGTTGAGCCGGATCTTTCTGGTGAGATCTGGTAGTTGGGTTGTTAGCCACGTGGACTACTTGGATTCTCCAATTGGCGCGCGGATCTCTCTAGATCTGGATTTGAATTTGGCTTTATCTTAATCATGGATTAATCACTTAATTAGTGTTAATTAAGTGATTATTTGGATATCTCTCCATTAAGTGTGTACCTGCAAATATGTAGAGAAGAGGAGTAAAAATCACATATTTATTTGTAATATGCATGGGAATTATGATGTAAAATATGCAATATTGGATACCAATCACCAGTTCGCCAACAGGGGTGAAAAAAGTCCCTGTAGCCGGGCAGTACAACTCGAAGATGGCGTAGAAGCACGCTACGCTCATCTGAATGCCATAGCAGGTCGCCCTGACGGCCTCATGAAGGTTCAACCTCTCCAGATCCTCCTCGAAATGAGCAAGGATGTATACAGTTAAATCCCTCCACCATACCTTTGGAGGGTGAATCCAGCCTGGAGTTCTGAAATCGATGGCTGGGTAACTCCCATGAACTTTAAAGAATTGATTATCAAAAGTCTGCGCCATTGCAGGATTTTCTCCCACTGGGATCTCTCGCAATACATTTCCAGGGTGTAGGCCCATTATGCAATGAGGAGGCCCTGCTCTTACATAATTAGGAGAATGAAGCATCAATTTCCCTATATGGATGGATTCGGTACTCCGGCTCACTTCCCATGACATCTTCCGAGCCTGCGTCACGCATTCGAAGAAAGACAAAGAAAAATGCCGCTTGCTAGACGGAATGTAGAACTTCTCGCCATCTAACTGGAAAATCCATTGCCCCTCCCCGGCCAGCAGCTGGCGATCAGGATCTGGCGCGGCGTCCCCGAACATGAAGTCGGGCTTCCTATAGGTTCGACGGTCAAAATCTTCAAGGGGAGCCGTAGTCAGAATGCTCCTCGTGGTTCGTTGCTCCCCACCATAAATAAGCCTGTCTCGAACGAGAGAGCTCCGCTCACTAAATAGAGAAGCCTGCCCTTGGAATTGCAGACTGACATTGCCGTCCAATCCCCTGCTCATCCCAAATAGACTGTTCAAAGGACCAGGAGTGTAGTGCACTGCAGGAACAAAGAGAAACTATGATTAGTTCATCAGCCAAGCGAAGGCCTAAACAAAAATACAATTTCCGCTAAAGCATAGCCTCGCTCTCCGAGCGAAGCTAGCATGATGATAGCTTCGCCCTGAAGCTTAGCCTCGCAGTTGCAGTTAATTCCGCACTTCACAGCAAAAGCCAGATACAAGGAAATATCTAAGTCTTAGCTTCGCTTCAGAAGCTTAAACAGAAGGCGATACAGCCTTGAGGATTAACTTCGTCAGAAGGATATTATGGTCAAAAGAATCATTTTAAGGGCGTTACGGTCCTTTTCTGCCAAATTTCAAAGGACAGATTTGCATCCTGTCATTCAACAGGATGTGAAACCACCTAAGGATAGCTTGCTTGGAAGCTTAAAGAAGAACTCTTCAGTTCTTAGATTCCCGATCAAGAAATTAAAGAAAATTCAGGGAATTGAACTCCCTAAAATCACAAAGATCATGATTGATCGTCCTGAATTCATTTAAAGACAGCCAGAAATCGGCTTAAAGAGAGAAATGTCAATCTCTCTCTTAAAGAGAAAAATCCCTACCGGCGATCGGTCGTTCGATGATCGGAGGAGGAGAAGGACCCTCCGTTGCAGAGGTTGCGACCTCTTTTCCCGCTCGTCTCTTGGGAGCCATTGAAGAACTGTGGAAGTTCTTCAACTCTTGAATGAAGAAGAAAGAAGAAGAAAAGTCAAGTGCTCCGGAAAATTTAAAGAGAAATGATGACTTTCTCTCTTAGCCCGATCGGGCTTTTATAGGCCGATGATCGCCTCAAACGACGCCTCGAAAAGAGTACAAGCTGTCATTTCAAATTAATTTGAAACGGCGCCTAAAGCGCCTTCCCGAGAAGCGCTGATTCAGCCCCACTAAGGGCTAACTTCGCCACGAGTCAAATGCGGACTTCGCACAATACATCAATGACTTCGCCAACAGGATTGCCTTAGTTTCGCTGAAGGCATAGGCCAAACTTCGCAGATATGCTAGCTTCAACGGTCAACTCCGCTAGCCGAATTCAGAATGAAGGCAAAGCAAAAATCAGATGAGCAGAAACTGAACTTTTATTGATTTAAAAGGGAAGCTACATTCATGATACTACTACATCAAGGTTGTGTTTCATACAACAGAATCATTTGTTCAAGAGGCATACAAGTGGTCCTATCTACTTCCAAGCCAAACCAACTGGACACGAAAGGCCTTCCTCCTGCACAAGGCCGTAATCCTTCACATAATGGCAGATGGTGCCATCAGGACAGATTGTGCCACCAGGACAGATTGTGCTACCAGGAAGCTAAACCTTCCGTAATTAACATTGGCAAAGGACTGATCATCATCAGCAGGTTGGATCTTCTTTGATGAAAATTGGCAATGGGAAGATCCGCGACCTTACAGGTGACGTCCGCTTTCCCGAAGTGGATCATCTCGGATAAGCGACTACCAGCCTCGCCTCGAAGGGGATCATCTCGGATAAGCGACTGCCAACCTCTTCTGGGAACACACATCAGCTGCCCCAGTTGTTCCTCCTGCTTAGGATTTAAAGTTTCAACTGGAAAAGCAAGAGGCAACTTTCTGGTCTCTTTCATTAAGTCACAAGATTGGCGAACATAGCTCACTGCGATACAAACTAAAACAAGTTAGCAGTAAGTCAAACATTGATTCAGTTAAAGCAGAGGATAGCCTCTCTTGCACAGAGATGATGGGCTAGCTCAGCAAATGCCAAGTCCTAGCCTCGCCTATATGGCTAAGCCAGACTGATCCTGAGGGACGCAGTCTTAGCCCTACCTATATGGCAAGACTGGCTCAACTTTGAAGAGACTAAGTCCTGAGTTTTGCCTGTGTAGTGGACTTAACACGCATGCAGTGATCTTTCTTTGATCAAGTCAAAATGATAGCTTCGCTGGGAAGCTATGCTGAAATCCTTCTCTGCAGATCAGTTAAATGGAGAACAAGGGAAATTAATCCCTGAAGCAGCTAATTAAAGCTAAAGCTAAACTAAGGGAGATGAACTCCCTAAAAGTTCATTGGTAAGGTCTCTGAATGATCGAGACTTACCGGTCCTTGGCCGAATAATAACCAGAGTGGGCATCCCTACTAGTTCAGAGATCTGAGTATCTCTCTCAACCAAGAGAAGAGAAGAGAAAAAGCAGACCGCTTCTCTTCAGAGGACCTCAAGTGTCCTATTTATAGGCCTCATGGCCTGAGCATTGCCGCCTCAAGCGTGGAAGCACGAGCGCATTTAAGGCATTTATTGTGCCTTGAGAAAAGTGACAGTTTCCCTTGGAACCGTGCAAAGGAAGAAGCGTCTCCCTCATAAAGGCATTTATGGCGCCTTGAAGAAAGGGAATATCCTCCCTCGAAAATGCGCGAAGGAAGAATATCTCCCTCGATTAATGCGATAGAAGTCATTCTGACCTCGAAAAATGAGTAATCCTTCTCATGATTGACCCACAACAGTTGGCCTCAGGAAAGAAACAGATGTTCCAGAGCGAACTTATTCTGGGAAGCCCAAACGCGAAGCTACCCAGACGCGAGTCTACATGATTCTTCGGCGAACTTATCCCAAAGCAGGGTTGAAAGCGAAGCTGAACTCAACCACCATGGCGACGTTCGTACTTCACATACCACCGATCAAAGCAATTCAAAGTATTTCGAAGTCTGAGCCATTGCAGACTTTCAAAAACTTTGAAGGGGGTCTTGTTGACACTTAAAAAAGACAAGATTCTTACTGGCCTGAACAATATCTAAACTTGTTGACATTTACAAAAGACGAGTGACAGACAAGCTGACGACCAGTTTTCACCCATCTCCGAGGGACAAGGAAGCAACTTAGACTCCACTGATCCATCAAGCAGATAGTAAGCCCGGATTGCCTCTAAACAGACCTCAGCAGGTCTAAGATGCTAGCACTTAGCATCACATGAGCCCAAAGGGATAGCCTCGCCTAAGAGGCTAAGATCATTCAACTTCACCTTAAAGCCATTCAAAGCTCCGCCAGGAAGCTAACTTATAGCTTCGCCTGAACTGCTGAAGCGCAACTCCGCAGAGAGAGTTAGCTCCGCCTGAAGCCACACGGAACTGCGCAGGAAGGGTATGCGGTAGCTTCGCCACAGACGACATCTAGCTCCGCCGAAGAACTTTCTTCTGACTTCGCCAGATATTGATTCCAACTCCGCTGCGAGCTCGATGCGGGCAGCATCGCTGCGGGTCTGCTATGGTCAACCTTTGACCAATTAAATCTCTAGATGAGATAAAATCAATTCAAGATCAAGATCAAATCTGAGATTAAATTTGGCAGTTGATTGCCACAATCTCTTGACTCTTCTAAAACGAGTAAGAGGATCAGGGGAAATCTTCCAATTATACGGAAAGAATCAAAACGGATCAGGAGGATCAACCGACCTGCCATTTCTAGCTTCGCAGAAGATGATCCTAGCCTTGCAGTAAGGCTACTTTTCAGATTTAAACAGATTTGATTCATTCTGTTTCTATATTTTTAAGGGACAATTATACCCTTGCTCTCCTTATAAATAGCCCACCAGGGGCACAAGGAGGAAAGGCCACGGACAGGCTTCAGAGAGACGGCAGACTTCTCCAGAGGACGCACCGTGCACAAACAGAGATCTATTCTCTTGAATTCAGAGACTTTTAGAGAATCACTTCTCTAATCAGGGTACTGATACCCTAACACCTTCTTCCCAAGGAATCTCCGGAACCAGGCGAGAAGGAATTCCTAAGTGAAGGCGGTTTTGAGAAGTAACAAGAGGGTTCTACCAACCTTCTGTTCTCTGATTCCCCGAACCAGGCGAGAAGGGAATCTCATCGCTCGCATCGTCAAAGGGACAAAGTGGTCGCGCGCTGACCAGACTCTTATCGGCACACTTCTCCAGAATCTCTGAGGAGATCTACTTGTAATCTTTTAGAATACTTGTAATTTAGCTCCTCAACCTTTTATTGTAAGTTTTCCCCTTTGCAAATCAATGAAAAACAGAGGCGGACTTGCGGGTTCGCGTTGTTTCGGGTTCTAGTGAGAACTCGGTGTAGAGGTGCGGCCTCGGCAAGCTTGCGTGCTTGCGTGTGTTTGTTCTTGCGAGAATAAGAGAGGGACTAGAGAGTCCAAAGGAGTTCTAGTATGAACTCGCTTGTAGGTGTTGCGGCACCGAGTGATCCGGTGGGTTCCTTTTTAGTGGAAATCCTTCATAGTGTTGAAGGCGGAGACGTAGAGCAAGTGTGCTCGAACCTCAAAACAATTCTCCCGTGTTTGCAATTGCTCTCTCTATCTCTCACTTGTCTTTATATCTTGCATTCTTATATTGCTTTTATTCTTATATACTTGATATATCTTGTGCCATATTGTTATATGCTTGGGGAGTGTTTGCTCACACTTGTATTCAACCAAGAGAGCCAAAGCAGCACTTCAACTCTTATCTAGAGGAATCTTGAGGAGATAATCAAGAGCCCTTCACGGGAAATTCGGCTACACTCTTAGGTTATACTTGGTGTGTTGTGCTTAAAAATTTTTAGTTTGCATAAATAGTTTTTATTCCGCATTAATTCACCATTAGATTAGCTAGTCACCTATTCACCCCCCTAGGTGATTTCAATTGGTATCAGAGCCAAGTGCTCTTGATTTGGGTCTAACAACCTTGAGTTAAAGATTCTCTTTATAGCTAATCACAATATTTGTTCACACATGGATTTCATGTCACCTCCCACTTTTGACATTGTTAACATCCAAATTTGGAAAGTTAAGATGTCTATGTACCTCAAAGCCCTAAGCATTCATGTTTATTTTGCCACTATTAGAGATTCTTATTGTTTAAATGGTAAACATCTAGAAGATAATGCAAAAGCCATTCATGCTTTAAAGAGTACCCTAAATGATGAATCTTTATCTAGAGTTGCTAATCTTAGTTCAGCTTTTGTAATTTGGAACACTATAGTCTCTCTTGGTGAACAAGAACAATACTATGCGGGGAGCGACTCGGATGTTGCAAGTGAGGCTTCCAACGTATGCTACATGGTACAAGGGGATAACCGCCTTGAGGTAAACTCCGAATCCGAGTTAGAAGAGGATGTTGATATGTCTTATAATGAGCTTGACTCATTTTGTCAGCAACTTCTTGAAAATATGACATGCTTAAAAAGGAAAATAAGAAATTAAAAAGAAATATGACTCCATTTTAGAAGAAAATGATTCTTTTAAAAATAAAGTTTCATGCATTGTAAAGAAAATGAATTTTGAAAAATGAGAATATTTCCTTATCTTTTAAGCTTAATGATCTTTGTGAAGGAAATACTTCTTTGAAAAATAAAATTGTTTTGGTGAAAAAGGAAAAAGAAATTGCTTTACATGAAAACAACTCTTTGAAAAGAAAAGTTATTTCAAAAGAAAAAGAAAATGTTTTCAAAAAGAAAAAGAATAATGATTCTCACCATGCTTTACATGCCACTATTGATCAAAATGAGATTAAAGTTTTAAAAAATAGAATAGATTATTTGAGCTCAACTTTGAGCAATTGTGCATTTAACCATAAAAATTGAAAACTTTGTTTCAAAGAAAGCAAGCTCCACATATGCATGCACATCACCCACGACACAAATGTGCACACTTTGCACACCATGATCATACTCATTCACATGTACATAATAGAATGTACAAGTGTACACATTGCGGCCGCAAAGGCCATTTAGCAAAATTTTGTTTTGATAAAATAAATCATATTAATTTTGCTAATAAAAATATTTGGGTTCCAAATAAGACTAAACCCCATGGATCCAAAAGAAAATGGGTACTAAAATTCTCACCTTTTGTATTTGATGTAGGTGCGGGCTCTCATAAAACGTGAGAGGATTGGTGCCTTGGTGGTGGATGCATGGGCTTGACGAACACTACAAATTGATGCATCGCTATCAAGGAGTTTGGTACAAGGACCATCATGTTTTGGAGACTTAGAGTGTAGATCATATGATTTGGTAACTATCTCTAAACTCCATTTAGTTTACATGCTTGTATATTTGATAATTGTTAGCATGTTTTTAGTTTTTGTTAAAATAATCATGTTTTGTATTTCATGAGGTGAATACTTGTTTAGATGTAATTTTTGTCAAAACTTGTGTCTATATTTGTACATGTAGTGAGCAACATTTGATTCATATTTGTTTGTACTCTATTGCTCATTTGTACTTATTACATATACATGTATAGCCTAGTTTTGATGATTCGTACATTTTAACTTGTTTTCCCTATTCATATGCATGTTTTGTTTCATGTAAATGTTATATCTATCTAAAACTAATAAATATATATGTAGGCCCTGAGTCTCTTGCCTTTATGCAAATACTATTATGGACACTTTTATGTTTGGGATATGTATGCATATTGTTAACTTTAGATAAATCATACATATGCCTTGAAGTTTGTTTTAATGAAAATAAATTTTCATGTTTTTCATGTTTTTGATAAAAAGATATTCATATTTATTTTGAGGCTTATTGACTATTTTCATGAATATGCTATTCACATGATGATTGTACACTCACATTATTTCTTTATTGATTCATGACTTTATTTCATGAACACTTTTGAGTTTTATAGATTTGGAGTGTCATCTTTTGTGTATTTAGTATAATTCATGAGATACACATGTTTTGTTTTCATGTTTGAAGGATCTTTAACTAGTTTTTCAAAAATTACTTTTAACTAGTTATGTATTCTTCATTTGACAGTGTTTTCAATCTATAAATATTTTCAAATCTATTTTTGAAAACTTCTACCCTTAAAGGGCGGATAGATGGGCGACCATACCTTGTATGCTCAAATTATTTATCTTTTATCTTGTGCATGAAAAGGGTGAGTTATACACATGATTCACATCATAGTTTCAATTGGTACCACAATTGATATTTTTTATATACTCATATTTTGTTTTCTATATATGTATGCTTTAACTTGCAAATAATATCAATTTCCATTGGTATTTTCTTTTCATACATATATATATGTATTGATTGTGCTTGATTTATAACATATTTACATCTAAAGCACAAATTATGTTTATGCTAAGCTTGAATTAAATCTTATTTTCAATTGGTATCTCAATTGGTATTTTTAGAAACTTATGCATTATTTTAATTGGTAGTTTATTGATATCAAATTTTACAATTTAATTCTATTGGTATCAATATATCTCGATTTCTAATTGGGTTTAAATTTCAATTGGTATCAAGATGTTTTACCTATTTGGTATCAAAAATTTACCATCTATTTCAATTGGTATATAAAAAATATTTTCTTTCATTGGTATAAAAATGTATAAGTGTTTCAATTTCAATTGGTATCACAAATTTCCTATTTCATATGGTATCAATATCTTGTGATATCTCAAATTGATTTGTTGATTAAAAAAATTCAAAATTTGTATTGTTTATTTACAATTGGTATCTTAAAATTTTGTTTATTTACAAAAGATATCTCAAAATGTATTTTATTACCTTGAGTAAATATCAAAATTTGTGTTTAAAATGTTTTTATATGTATTGTCTATATGCAAGGGGAGCTTAACATCTCTTCTATATATAGATTCATGTTGAGTGTATCTTATATTGAGGATGTTGATATCTCTTCTTTATATGATACACGTGTGTAGGAGGAGCTTCACATCTCCACTTATGTATTGTATAGTATACGTTATGTGAGTTAGGACTTGTCATCTTTTCTTCATGTAATGCATGTATGCAAGGTAGCTAACTTTGTGTCTTCCTCTTCATGAATGTATATCACATATATATCCTTATTATTGATTTGTTTTATTTTATCCCTTTGTTGATGATTGACAAAAAGGGGAGAAAGATTGTGAGTTTATATATACATTTTTGAGTTTTTGTATATATTGAGTTCATGCATCTTATGTTTTGCAAAATGGGACAAATGATTTTGAAAGTTTAAACAAAAGGGGGAGAAGGTTTGTTTGGAAAAAGAACTTTTTATTTATGAACGTTACTCTCACCTTGTTGATGCATATAGTTTTGTTTAGTTCATGTACTTCATTGCAATATCTATTTTTTTTAAGTTAAGGGGGAGCTTCTATGAAGCTTGACTTTAATCCATACATATATAACTCCATGAGTTTTGTCATCATCAAAAAGAGGGAGATTGTTGGCCCAAAGGCCCATCACTCTAGTTTTGATGATGATTAACTCATGTAGTTATAGTACTAATGATCTTGTGTTTAATTAGTTTCAGATTTGTGATCAAGATCTTAGTAGGTGTTTAACTTCAACAAAGGATTTAAAGCCAAGTTTTGGAGCTAGCACGTATTGATTCAAGAGCTTGTGCATCAAGACCACATCAAGTACTCAAGAGGAATCTAGCTCTTTGGATTAAGGTTTGGATCAAGTTAAGAAGGAGAAGAAGACTTCAAGTGAAGACCTTCAAGAGAAGACTTGTGTCTAGGTTTATTTTTATTAAGATTTTATTTTAGATAAAATGTAAAGGATAGATTAGTTGATGGATTACTCAAGTATCTTATACACTCACACACAAAATTTACATGTCTTTTCATACAAGTGTTTTCATTTCTAAAAATACTGTTTTAGTTTTTGGAATTCAAAATATACATGTGTTTTATCAAAACCATTTTAGAGCTTAATGTCAAAAACATAGATACTTCATCATATATGCATAGTGGATCATATCCATACACACTAAGCTTTAAAAATGTTTAAAATATCTTGTTTTTGTATTTGGAGAAGTTTTGAAAAACTCAATTTGAAAACATACAGATTTTGTTTTAAACCAAATTTCTAAGTCACAAAAAAGTTCAAAATGTTTGTAACATGTTTTGATTTTTACTCAAACATGTTTGTATATCAAAGTATATTACTGAACTTATTTTTGTAGATTTTTAGAGAATTTATAGGATTTTATTAAAGTCAAAAAGTCAAGTTTTTAAATCCCCATTGTCTGGACTAACCCTCTGTCGGTCGACCGGACGATTGACCAGACAAGAAGTCTGTCGACCGTTATGGTCGATCGATGTGTACAGACGTGCACAAGTTGGGCTGATCGACCGCACGGTCGACCGCCAGAGAGTGTCTGCTCTCTGGAAATTGCCCGATCGACCGGGCGGTCGACCGCTAGGCCATAGCCCAGTTGGCGGTCGATCGACCAGTCGACCGACCATCCCAACGGTCGAAAATCCGATCGTTGGGGTCGACCGGGCGGTCGACCGTCAGCAGCCAGCTGCTGAGTTGGCTTCCAACAGGCAAATTTTTGGAGCCTATAAAATAGGGCTCCCATAGACTATTTTATACAAGATTTTTGGAGAGTTTCAAAGCCAGTTTTTCCTATCTATTGTAGAGGTTTTCTCTACTTGTTTTAGTGCTAATACTTTCATATCAAAAGGAGAGTTTTCAAGAGTATTTTGTAAAAGAGATTTCTTGAGTTTTTCACCACAAATCAATCCTTATTTTTCTCACACACTTGAGCTATCCATTGCTATATCAATCCTATAGGGATCTTTGTTGTGAGAGGATTTTAGTTGATCAAAGTGTTGTGATCACCAAAGTTTTCATCTTTGTATTTGAGGAGGCGGACTTGCGGGTTCGCATTGTTTCGGGTTCTAATGAGAACTCGGTGTAGAGGTGCGGCCTCGGCAAGCTTACTTGCTTGCGTGTATTTGTTCTTGCGGGAATAAGAGAGGGACTAGAGAGTCCAAAGGAGTTCTAGTGTGAACTCGCTTGTAGGTGTTACGGCACCGAGTGATCCGGTGGGATCGTTTTTAGTGAAAATCCTTCATAGTGTTGAAGGCGGGGACGTAGAGCAAGTATGCTCGAACCTCGAAACAATTCTCCCGTGTTTGTGATTGCTCTCTCTATCTCTCACTTGTCTTTATAACTTGCATGCTTATATTGCTTTTATTCTTATATGCTTGATATATCTTATGCCATATTGTTATATGCTTGGGGAGTGTTTGCTCACACTTGTATTCAACCAAGAGAGCCAAAGTGGCACCTTAACTCTTATCTAGAGAAATCTTGAGGAGATAGTCCAGAGCCCTTCAAGGGGAATTCGGCTACACTCTTAGGTTATACTTGGTGTGTTGTGCTTAAGAATTTTTAGTTTGCATAAATAGTTTTTATTCCGCATTAATTCACCATTAGATTAGCTAGTCACCTATTCACCTCCCCTCTAGGTGATTTCAGTATCCCCACTGACTCGGTGAAGAGTGGAGATGATGATTACAATTTTGTTCATTATACTTAGACTGGGGAATATGTTGATTTAGACAAACTAATCCGGTATACTTGGTTGGTTATGGGTATGTAATACCGAGATGATAATATCCGAGGCAAAAGTGAAAATTGCAATGGTGTCACTCTCAATACAACTCTCTCTTTTAATATAAATCTCTCTCTAACTTTAAGCTTACAAAGAAACAGAAACTTACATAAAAATAAAAAGAAAAATCTAAGTTAAACTAGAATGAAAAACCTAATTCTAACTTTCTGCTGAAGTGGTGCCTGCTTGCCTTTGGAGCTTACAATATTTATAGGAGAAATAGAGAGAGGAGCGTATG
>JAVJIF010034295.1:0-45000 GCA_038442645.1 Agave tequilana | reverse complement strand
CTTGGTGACAACCCAAAATCTTCGTCTGGTAATAAATACAAACGAACATGCATCTAAGTAGAACACTGAACTCTAATATCAATACGACGGTGACGGTAAGTCCTTCTTGTCTTTGTCACACAACTTCATCACACCCTCCTTATTGCAACAATATTTTCTATAAATAACTTCATGTGGAAGCCTCCGTGACTTATCTATTCTTTTTTCTCACGCCAAGACTTCTTTTCCTTGCATAAGCATTGTAAAAGTTATATGCTTCATTATCTGTTGCAAATTGCTGTCCTAAAAAATAACTATTCTTCCAGATATTTCTCTATGTAAATTCATTTTTTACCAGAATAATTGTTGAATTAAAATAAAAGAAATAACTGAAAATAACAGATCTGAAATATAATAATTAAAGTCTGCGACCATGGTCGCTATTGTCACAGTCGATTAAATATTTAATGATCAAAAGATAAAACATGGTCTTTAATATATTAAAGGACTGCGACAAATATCACACATCTAATGTAATTATAAACTGCGAATAAGATCGCAGTTATAAAGAAAATTGTGATATTGTTTATTAAAAAGTGCAACCATAGTCGCATCCTTTACGATGTATATATATATGTTTATTGAACACTGTGACCTTTGTCATAGTCCTTAATATATTAAAGGACTTCGACAAAGGTTGCACATCTAATGTAATTACAGACTGCGACTAAGGTCGCAGTTAGAAAAAAAACTGTGACATTATTTATTAAAAACTGCGATCCGAGTCGTATCCTTTATAATGTCTATAAATAATTATAACTAAGTGTTTTATTAAATACTGTGACCTTTGCCGCAGTCCTTAAATATTTAATGACCTTGAGATAAAATAAGGACTTTAATATATTAAAGGACTGCGGAGGTCGCACATATAACGTATTTATAGACTGCGACTAAGGTCACAGTTATAAAAAACTATGACATTATTAATTAAAAAACTGTGACCTTAGTCGCATTTGTTCTATAAAACTTAAACTAGATTGCAGCATCATCTAGGGTACCCAAAAATTTTTTCAGATGAAAAATTATCAAAAAGAATATAATAAATAAATAAAAAAACTAACCTCTTGATCAACATCCAAAGATCTCACTCCTTCTGAATTTTTTATATTCTGTGATGAAGTTGAACTGCTGATAAATGATTCATATTCAGATTGGGAGAAAGGGAACGGGGACGTCGATGACCTGGGGTGGCAAGAGATGAGTTATGGTTGGGGGTCGACAATATGATAGACAGGGTGATCGAAATCTAATGGAGATGCTGATGGAGAGCTGATAGAGATCTAGATCTGCAAATTAAAAATTGAAATATGATCCTGCTCTCGCTACTTTTAGAATGACTTTCTCTGCGAAACTCAAATCTAGATCTTACAGCGTGCAGAAACACAGATCTAATTAGAAAGGGGAAAAATAATAATAAAAAAATATATCTACTATTATTACAGGAAAACTTTCATTTTTTTACTTTAAGGGCATTTAGTAATTTCAATTATTCTAAAAAGCGAGTCGTCCTTCAAGATTATAGAATGCTGTGACTAATAATGTGCCATGTCACCACCGTCTGAGATGCCTCTCAGCTGTCGGCTGATATACATATTGATGATATATATATATGTGTGTGTGTCTATATATATATATATATATATATATATATATCTATATATATATATATATATATATATATTATTTATTTATATATATATGAGAAAAATGTATATCAGCTGACGGCTGAGAGACCCTCTCAGCCTGCGGTGACGTGGCACATTATTAGCCACACTAGAAAGGATGCCCCGCTTATTGAAACAGTTGAAATTACTAAATGCCCCTGCGGTAAAAGATAGCGGATCTGTATAGTTTATTATTTTTTTATATTTCTGAATTTAGTCAATATTGTCACAATTATCTTTATAACTGCGGCGAAACTGCGACCAACTTCATCAACTCACGAAACTAATTTGAATGCTTCTTTATTAATTTTTTATTTACACAGCTATTATATATTTTAGGAATGCGCCTAAGCTCGTAGTTGTCAATAAAATAATTTCTCAATAGTTTAAATTTTTTTACGCAGATATTATATATTTTAGGAATGCCCCTAAGGTCGTAGTGGTCAATAAATTAATTTCTCAATAGTTTTAAAAGCGCCCTTTATCGCAGTCTACAATTATTTAATTTGTAAATTTTTTATGATATGATCTATAAGAATTTTGCTGATTTTGAACATAGTCGCAGTTTACTTTTTCCCATGTAATGTAAATTATTATTTTTTTTTACATATTGAATGCGGATAAGGATTGCGACTATGATCGCAGTGCTTAACGAGAACATGTCGTGGACATTTTTTTTGCTAGGTTAAATGTAATAACGGTGACTAAGAACTGATACTGTAATCGCAGTTTACGTATTATTTATATATTTGTTCTTCACTGTGACTGTTGTCTCAGCTGCCTATAAACTATAAATTTATTTTTACATATTGCATGCAATCAAGGACTACGACTATGGTCGCAGTATTCACGACAGCATTTTTGTGGATTTTTTTGCTAGGTTAAATGTAATAACGGTGACTAAGGACTGATACTATAGTCGCAATTTACCTATGATTTTATATATTTGCTCTCACTGTAACTGTTGTCTCAGCCGTCTATAAACTACGAATTTTTTTCACTTATTGCATGCGAAGTAGGACTGTGACTATGGTCATAGTGTTTAAGAACAGCAGTCGCAGTTTTCTAATTTGTGATATACAGTAAAATATACAGTGAAATATACTTATTTGAGAGGATTGTGATCATGTTTGCAGTATTATCTGTTGACTGCGACCATGGTAGCTGTTTTAAACTTTATTGAATGCAAAACGATCAAACTATTTATGACTGGACAGCGACCGTGGTCGCAGTTTCATATGTAATTATTATATGAGTACTGCGACCATTATCGCAGATAAGATACAGAAATAATAACTATACAGTATACTTTATATGTACTTTAAAAAATATGAAAGATTATTTTACAGATAGAAGTAAATTTAATTTATAACATAATATGGTCAGAAAGAAATCTTACAAAAAAAGAGAGCATTAAAAGCTATTAAAGAAGAAAAAATAACGTTGGATATCAGAAGATCAGGAAATCCTAATCCTCGTCGTCATCACCATCATAAGCATATTCGTCGTCTTCATTCTCCTCGTCTTCCTGTTCATCACTGATTTCCTCATCATCTTCCTCTTTTTGAGGGTTTTTTGGTTCATCGATAAACTCTCAGAATGGATCGTCTCTATCATGCTCTTCGTCCGATCCGTGTCGAGAAGAACCTGTTAAAGATATGCTCAAAGGAAGCGAGCCTCCAGCATCAGAGGACATGCTTTCATCAAGCATGTCTCCGTCAAGTGGCAGAGGAATAATTTCCTCCTCACTAAGCCCCATGAAAACTTCATCATCCTCATGAAAAGGAGGATCAGATAAAATATTATTTGATGTAGTGAGATAGTAAAAAGGAGTGAAGTCCAGACTGGTATCGATTCATTAGAATACCCTGAAGAAAGAGGACCGGTGGGTGAATGATTGAAGTTGAAATCTGAGTGTTCAGAGGAAGAAGATGGGGAAGACATGATTCAAGAATGAATTGTTTTCTGGAAGTTTTTAAATCAAATTGAAAAGGAAGAGCAAAAATATAGTTTATAGATATGAGATAATATATTAGTTACAAGCACTATAAAAAGGTCAATAATGTGAATGAACATGAATAGTAATAATAATTATTATAGGTGATGATTGAGTATTAGAAGAAGTGATAAAAAAATTAAATATTTAATTGAAGAGTTATGGCGAGAGAATCCGAAGAGTTCCTTTTTCCAGAGGTTTATTACGTGAAGTACAAATTAACTTTTATAGAATATTTTGCTTATATCTTTAGATTACGTATGGTGCACATCTTTCCTTTATCGAGATTAATATTAGTGCATCTCTTTTTTCGAGACTGTTGTTGTATTACGGTAGATAGAATATTAATTACTTCATTTAATTTAGAGTAATTAATATAGTATTTTATAAGATGTGATATACGCGGACTGATCTTAGGGTCACATGGCTAATCTAATTTGTAAAATTATCAAAATTTATTGCATAAGGCATGTGAAAAAGATAGCGACTGTGGTCGCAGTGCTGAACGAGGTCGCAATGCTGAACGATAGCATGTTTTGTCTGTTTTTTTTATGCGAATAAGGTATACGACTAGGGTCGCAGATGTGATATAAATTGAAAGTTATATTATATTAAGTCTGTGACCATGATCGCAGTGATAGAAAGTTTTATTATACTATGACTGCGACTACAGTCGTCATATAAAATTGAAAGTTATATATATTATGTCTGCGACTATGGTCGCAATGTTCGAAAGTTTTATTATGCTATGACTCGACTATGATCGCAGACTTTATAAAACAGTCAGAATGTGCTGAACGATATCATATTTCATCTGTTATGAATTTTTTGTAGATAAGGAATGCGAAAAAATTAACCATTGTATTCATTATTTTTTTACACTGTACATTTGTAATAGAAAAATCAATATACGGTTGCCCCACATTAAATTTCATTTTTCTATTCATTTCAGTTTCTTTTATTAAACCTATGTGAGTTGAAAATAACACAAATTAAATTAATAAAAAAAATTAAATAAAAAATAACAGTTTTTTTTTATGTTTCAAGCATGTTTTACTTTTCACTTCTGCTGTTTATTTCACATTATCTTCATCCAAATTTTTTCTATTATATTTTCGATGTAGTAGAATTAGGAATTTTATAACTGTAGATATATTCAACTAAAAAGAAAATGTAAATTACAAATTTTTTAGGTAAATTTTAGTTGTGGATGAGTTTTTTGCTAGTTTAGAAGTAAAAAAGGGGTATTTTCGTCAATTTGATTCACGATTCTTTAGGCGGGATTTTTTTGATTTTTTTGGCGCCTACACTCTGCGACCGATATGTGGCATATATTCAGCCACGTCACCGCAGGCTGAGAAACTCTCTCAGCCGTCGGCTGAGATACAAACCCTATATATATATATATATATATATATATATATATATATATATGTATGTATGTATGTATGTATGTATGTATGTATATATATATACATTTCAATCTACTGCATCAACACAAAAAGAACAACTCATAGGACTAGAAGAAAGTTTTCTTGTGATGGGAAAGGTTATGGATTAAAACTAAAACAGTGACTTCTTCTAAATGAACTTTCTTCTACTTTAGCAAAGATGGGAAGAAAGTTTTCCACTTTATTTATAAAATAATAATCAAAATATTATTGTTGAATTAAGAAATCTTCGAAGGATAATTAATTTTTTGACTAGGTCTTCGTTAGACTTTAATTCTCTTCGTTGTTCAATTTGGAAGAATGCAAGTTGGTTGCTTGCATCCAAAGATATAATTGATTAATAGTGTGGTTGACTGATTAACTCCTAATTCAAGTAAACAAATATATATATATATATAGGGGTTTATGTACCTCAGTCGCAAGCTGACTGAGTTTCTCAGCCGGCGTGACGTGGCTTCATATCAGCCGCATAAATGTCAAAATTTAGGCGGTAAAAGAAAAAACATCCTGTTCGAAAAGGCCATCAACACTTTACTGTTGTCGAATGACTAAAATAGCCTCAGTTTCACTTTTAATATGGCTAAAACTCTTCCTCCCAAAAAAATTACAGATCTGAAAATTTGAGTTTTTCAAACCAAAAAATTTACAAATCTTGATTCCTAAAATTTTGAATCATCCATATAAAAATTTAATTTAATAAACAAAAATCTGATCAAGATGTCGAGCAAGAAAGCATCAGTAAAAAAAGTGGAAAAAATGTGAAAAATCCTGGATTATTGGGTGCCCTAGCAAAAAATTATGATTTTTTCAGAAATTTTTTCCAATTTTTGTTATTTAAAGAATTTTTTCACCTTTTTAATCTCATTTCGCTTCAGATTGGTCTCTTGTCCCTAAAATATTTTCGATTTCAATGTTGAATTTTAATTCTAAAAATTAAAATTTAACTGAAAATTTGATTAAAATGAGATTTTATTAAAAATTTTGAAGTTTCTAATTTTAAAAATATTTTAGAAAATTAGTGTTTTTAAAAGAATGTGGCCATGGTCGCTTTAATGTAAAAAATTTTGAAAGTTGTTTTAATCACAATTCAATCGATTACTGTGACTTGAAATAATGTATTTTAATGTTTTTGTTTTCTAAAACTACACTCGAAGTCGTAGTTTCTGGAAAAAAAAATTTAGGGTTAAAAAAATATTTTAACGTCATCTTCACTTTTTAGATTTATTTTTTGTTTTAAATTGCGATTGGTCACAGTATTGCAGTACTTTTTTTTTCATTTTTCGACCTTGGTCACAGTCTTTTTATTAAGTAACTAAATAGGATACTGCGACCATGGTCGCAGTCTTATGAAACAATGGTCTCAGTCTATTGAGCTAGTGCAAGGTCATAAGTTAATTAAACTGATTAGAAGACTGCGATATTGGTTACAGTCTTATGTAATAATATTCTCTTTAAAAATATTTTATTTGATAACACTGCGACCTTGGTCACAGTATTATATAACTTATTTTTCATAGTTGCGACCAAAGTCCAGTCCTTTAATTAATAAAGTTATTTATAAATACTGTGATTGAGGCTTTGTTTAATGTGACTATTTTAATATTTCTGCATCAATAGGTAGGCAAGAAGTGAAAGTTCGTCCAATGAGATTGAGCCTAAAGACATTGTAAAAGTTGTATGTTTTATCATCTGATGTAAATTGCTATCTTAAAAAAATAACTATGCTTCCAAACATTTCACCATGCCAATTCATTTCATACCAAAAAATTATTCTATTAAAATAAATAAAAATTGAAAAATCAGATCTGAAATTTAATAATTAAAGTCTGCGACCATGGTCACTATCGTCGCGTACTTAAATAATTAATGACTTAAAGATAAACATAAACTTTAAGATATTAAGGGACTGCGACAAAGGTCGCACATCTAATGTAATTAAAAACTGTGATTAAGGTCACAGTTTAAAAGAAAATATGATATTATTTTTTAAATACCATGACTATTGTCACCGTCTTTAAATAATTAATGACTAAAAGATAAACATGAAGTTTAATATATAAAAGAACTGCGACAAAGGTCACATATCTATTGTAATTAAAGATTACAACTAAGATCGTAGTTTAAAAGGAACTGTGATATTATTTATTAAAATCTGTGACCTTATCGCATCCTTTACTATAAAATTGAAACTTGGTTGCAGTCTCATCTAGGGCGCCCAATAATTTTTTTAGCTGCAATTGTGACGAAGAATAACATAAATAAAATAGAAAAAATTAACCTCTTGATCAACATCGAAAGATCTACCTCATGTTGGATTTTCTATATTTTGTGATGAAGTTGAACTTGATGATATAATGATAAATTATTCATATTCAGATGGGGAGAAATCGGGTAGGGCCGGTGACAATATGGGGTGGTGGGAGATGAATTATGGTTGGGGATTGACATTAAAATAGACAAGCTGAGAGAAATCTAATGGAGATCTCGATGGAGAGCTGATGGAGATCTAGGTCTACAAACTAAAAATCAATATCTGATCCCGCTCCCGCTTTTTCAAAACGACATTCTCTGCGAATCCTAAATCTAGATCTGGCAGCGCGCGGGGGAGAAAATAATAATAAAGAATATAGATCTGACGGGTTTGTGAATTTCAAGAAAACTATCTTTTTTGAACGACAGGGGCTTTTTGTAATTTCAGTTATTTCCAAAAGCGAGGTCGACATTAAAATTGCCGAAGACTATGGCATATATTATGCCACGTCACCGCCAGCTAAGAGACACTCTCAATTGTCGGCTGATATACATTATATATATATATATATATATATATATATATATATATATATATATATATATATATATATATAGAGAGAGAGAGAGAGAGAGAGAGAGAGAGAGAGAGTTATTTCCTTCTGGAAGGATTCGAGGCCGAATCCTTCCCACTCAAATACCAAAATTCGACATTCGAATACAAGATCCATTCCGTTGAAGTTGATTATATTGTTTCAAGTATGTATAACCAAAATCAAGTGTTTTGAATACTTTTTGTCATGCATCAAGTAGAAAAAAATAGATGACCTAAATAGTGAGTTAGTTAGTTTAATGTAGAACATTTGAACCCTAGCAAAAATTAGTTTGTAGGGATTTTAAATGTTTAGATCATGATAAATGGTCGGATCGAGAATTTGTATGTCTAAAGACATAGATCTAACAAACTCACTGCTTTCGGCCGTCCATTTTGCGCCGCTTGATGGATGGGCAAAAAGTATTCAAAACATTTGACTTTAGTTTTATGGATACTTGAAATAATATAAATTAACGGAGTGGATCTTATATTCGAATGTCGGAGAGTTGATTTGAGTGAGAAGGATTCAGGCTCGAATCCTTTCGGAATGACACAAGTCTATCTCTCCTATATATTTTAGATACTTCCAAATTCTCTGTCACTTGAATTAGAATGAAGTATGACCAGCTTAGTTGTTAATGACTCCACTTCTAGATAAATGTTGACATCATAAACTTTAACGATATAAATATAATTCTTGTTATCTAAAGATCCAGAGCTTTAGGATGAATATGGCCTTGATTGTGTGCCCATTCCTAGGTAATTGGCTTTTTAATGAATGTGGGATTGATTAAATACTTTAATTAGATTTTGTAATGTCTCAGATTATAATCACAAGATTAGTCTAATAATTGTTGGTTGAAATTGTGCTATTTCTTATATATGCAAATAAATTATCTTGACAAAACAAATTAAATTAAACTTCCTAGCATGTTGCTACAAATTAAAATAGATTATATGTAAATAAAATCTGACCTAGGGAACGCAGTCGCGTAGTCACTGCCCTAAAGGATCAAAAACCCATTTCCTTCTCCTGACGTTGATTCGACTGTGTCCAGAATTCAATAGAATTACCAGCACTCGGCCTAGGACAGTAGGCAGGGCCTCTTCCTCAGACAGAGAATTTTGCCCAAAAAATTGAAATAAAACTTGTAGAAATATGACAGTAGAAGAAAGAAAAATATAGCTGTAGATCTCAATTTTTCATGCGTCTCTGAGAATGAATAAGAGAGGCTCATTTATAAGCACAGAGCACTACCCGATGCTAATCAACCCCTGCATAAATCAAACGCATGTTCAGGTTTATTGTAATTAATTTGAAAGAACTCAGCACGTTCGCAGATCCGCTTTTATCGGGTCAAAATAGTAATTATGAAATACTCGAGAGAGTGAGACAGAGCTCAAGAACATTCCGAGTCCAAGTACTCAGGGTTCACTCTGAGATCAAGTGCTCGGGGTGTCTGAGTTCAACTCGGGTCCAAGTACTCGGGATGATTCTGAGTGCTCAGTGTCCACTCTGAGTCTAAGTGCTCAGCAATCACACCGTATCTCTAGGTGCTTGGGAATAATTCTGAGTCGAGTTACTTTGCCCAGAAGTTCAGAGTCAGCTCTGAAAAATCAAAAAAGAATTTTCAAAATGTAGCACGTCCTAGAACCCCTTGAACGGAGCTGCATTCCTGTTCGCAGGTCGTAGGCATGCGCCACCCGAACCCAGCCTGGCCTGGTTCAGTTCGGCGCGTCTGCGCGTGTGTGGAAAGCTGGCCCCTGGCCTAACAATCATAGCAATAGACAATAGAAGAGTTGACATATAAAGCACTATACTTTCCTTGGTATATCCAAGGTGGACTAAATATCAAAGGTAAATATAGGGAAACTCAGGTTTTCCCTCCAAAACCAAACACACATCTAACAATCCCCCCCAAAACTTGAGTTTCAAGAGAGACAAAAAAAAGCAATATGATATGCACAAGTCATAAATCATAAACAAGAGAAAATTTTAGGCAACATCAGATTGTGGATTTAGGATCGATAGCTTGCGGTCTTGAATCCACCTTAATGAATTTCATCGTCACCTGAGAGTCATAATAGACGCCGCCTTGAATTAGGCCTATTTAAGCAGATATTGATGAAAAGATACACATACTAAGTCTCTATCTATTAAGCAAGCGGATTGAGCGTTAAAAGGCATGCTCACAATAACTGACTCATGAGAAGTTTTAAGGGGTCAGCTCTACCCCTAACCGCGACCATCACAGTTCCTCTCATGTAGGTTAGTCTTCCAAGGGTACTACAGCTGGACCTTATACTCTCCACACTTCATGTATTGGACTTATTAAGAGTTTAACTCAGCCTTACCTAGCTGTATTATAAAAGCATCGTCACCATAGAGAAAGGGCGGTAACTACAGTGCTATATAAAGGATATAAACATAACCAGGTTGATTCTCCACACAAGCATCACCAGTCCAACTTATTGCTACCACATTGAATTTCTTTCACAGAACTAGCTCCCGATCAAGTAGGTTGGGTTTTCGCTGTCAGTGAACTCTACTATGGGTTTAACCACATCTCTCTCAATGATTCTAGGACAACACTCCTGAAAGACCCTTAGTCAACTGGTCAGCAAGATCCTTTACAGACTTTACAAAGTCTAGAATCATAACTTTGCCCAAAAGGCGATGTATAGACTTGAGTCTGATCTGAATATGTCTGTTTATCTTCTTGTTAGTATTCTCTTGCTTTAAAATCTCAATGGTAGATCTCGAATCAGTATGAACTGTGATTGAAAGTATGAGTCTAGGCACAACATAAAATTCAGACAGAAGATCTTTTAACCATTCAGCTTCCAAGCAAGTAGCATCCAGAGTAATGAGCTCAGATTCTATTGTGCTTCTAGCAATCATTGTTCATTTACAGGATTTTCAAGACACAAACACCACCGAGCTTAAATTCATATCCGACAGTAGACTTAACACTGTGAGAGTCAGTGACCCAGTTGGCATCACTATACCTTTCTATAACATCAGGATATCGAATGTAAGTCAAACAATAACCAATTGCGCCTCTAAGATATCTGAAAACTCTCTCTAGTGCAGTCCAGTGTTCTCTCTCGAGTTACTTGTGTATCTACTCAATCTACCTACTGCATAAGAGATGTCAGGCCTAATTTTGTTGACAATGTAGAGAAGTGAACCTATTAATTGAGAGTATTCCAGCTGAGACACAGGCTCCCCATGTTCTTCTTCAAGGCAATTGAAGAATAATAGTCTGTAGAAATAGATATAGAGTTATAGAAATCAAGCATTCTTTCAATGCTATGAGATCGACTCAATGAAAATCATTTTGGATTCTGAATATCTCATTCCCAATAACATATCAGCAGGACCTAAATCTTTCATGTCAAAGTTTAGGGAGAGATAATTCTTTACCCTTTGGATTGCATCAAAAGAAGTTCCAAGAAAATGAATATCGTCTACATATAGATAAAAAATGATATAGTTATTATCAAAGTTCTTAGAATAAATGCATTTATCATGTTTATGGACAGTGAATCCAAATTTTGCAACAACTTTTTAAACTTTTGATGTCATTATTTAGGTGCTTGTTTTAGAACATACAATGACTTCACAAGTTTGCACACTTTGTTTTCTTGTCCCTGGGCTATGAATTCTTCTTGCTAGTCCATATAGATCTCTTCGAGATCGTCATTCAGGAAAGCAGTCTTGACTTCCATTTGATGTATGAATATGTTATGAATTGATGCAAGTGTAAGAAGGATTCTGATAGAAGAGATCCTGATAACAGGAGAATAGGTGTCAAAGAAGTCAATACCTTTTTGTTGGGTGAAATCCTTGGCAACTAATCTAGTTTTATATTTGTCGATAGTGTCATCGGGTTAGAGTTTCTTCTTAAAGATCAATTTATAACTTACAGGTTTGCATCCTGGAGGAAGGTCAATGAGAATTCAAGTGTTGTTCTCCATTATGGACTTGATCTCACTGTCAATGACTTCTTTTCAGAAAGAAGGTTCAGAAGAGTCTATTACTTTCTTGAAGGAATTAGGATCACCTTCTACAAGATAGGTAAAGAAGTCTTCAGCAAAGATGTGAGAGTCCTAACTCTTTTGCTCCTTCTAGGTTCAAAATCAGTTGCAGGAGCAAAACTAGAAGAAGGGATATTAGAGATAGAAGGAGTACAAGAAAGATTATAAAAGATTCTTGATTTGAAAGGAAAGATGTTAAGCAGATAACATCCCGAACTTCAATGATGGTTGTTTGGTCGAAAAAGTAGCGCGAAGTAAAATTTCTTTGAGTGAATGAAAAGTTACAATGAAACAATTCCGATTACAAAAAAAGGGAGAATTACTGGTTCTCCCCTTTGTTTAAGGTTGGGTTCTTCATGTGACAATGGAGAGTGATTCTTATTCTCTATTGACTGGCCGAATGATAAGAATCTTTTCTGGATGCTCTCAGATCAATCAGGAGGGAGGTCTTTTTTTAACACACTAAGTGTTTAGAGTTCACTAGTTACTCATTTTTGAAAAAGAAAAGCAATATGCTTTTAGGTTGAGAATTCTCAGCTCTCAAACAAAAACTTCTCTTTCTCTTATCTGGCTTCCTCTCCAAAAGTTTTCTTTACTTAAAAAGAGTCTCCCCACTTCATAGCTGTAGGCTGTCTAAAAATCAGTGAAGACAAGTCGTCAAATGTAGAGCCCATACTTTAGACGCAAGGCTGATAAAAATCATTGATGTAGTATCAAGACTCGAGGCTCGAAAGCATCACTACAAAGCAAAGACGTGGGGCTCGAAGCTCACGTCTTAGCATCACTGAAAAGCCAAGACACGGGGCTCGAAGCCTACGTCTCAACATCGCTGCAAAGCCAAGACGCAGGGCTCGAAGCCTACGTCTCAGCAGAGTTTGATGCCTTTCTCAATACCATAACAATGCCAAAACGCAGGGCTCGAGGACCACGTCCAACATTATCTCAATGGCTAAATGCAGAGCTCAAGCCTGCGTTTTAGCTGCAAATGAGCCTGCATCTTAGTTATAACTACCTCCATTATTAAGTCACGTACTGCTCACGTAATGAGAAAAGTTAACCCCCATTATGGAGGATTTTTAGGGGACCCTGAAAACCCTATAAATAGCTAAAGCTGCTATTGAAGAGGGGTCAAAATTTTTAGCTGAGGAATACTCATAAAGAGTTAAATTCTTCTACTAACTTGTTGAGCTCAAGTTTTTGCCTAAGTCTCTTTGAGATTTTATTGGATAGGAGCTGTGCTACTCCGTCTGTGATTCAAGGAGAAGATTTTCAGAAGAGCTTGATGTTCACCCAATCAACAGAAATAAGATTCACTTTCCATCGCTACACAAAGAACCTAGCCTTAAACAAAAAGAAATTTTGAGCTTGAGCGTCTTCTCTCTTGTACTTGAAATTTTGAGTTGTTGTAATTTTTCATTAATTTAAGAAAAATTTGCAATACGCTTTCAACTTTTCCTCGTACAAGAGATGGTGACTCCGTTGGGGAATACTTTCTCCACTAATGAGCAAGTTGTGGCGCAAGGTGATATCAATTTCATGGGAAAAATGGTTGAGTCACTTATTGTGGAATTCGACTAGGCAAAGTATGAAGAGTTCCTCTCTTCTGGCTCCAAGAGCCCCACCGTGGCATTGCAGTACTGCAGGGTCTCCTCGGAGATCCACTCTCAAGTTTCTTCGAAGACTTCCCCAAAGATAGCCTGCGCAAATATAGCTATTTCTGGCCACGTCACGCGTGTGGCCCGTGTTAACATCTCCGATGAGACCCTCAGGGCCAACATCGTTGAAGGCCAATCTTGCCATGCCCCTCTTCTTCCTTAACTCCAGGTTACCAGGGATATCCAATAACCCGTGAAGCGTAACCGGAATGCAGAATATCGATAAAGGCATCACGCACGTTGACAACAGATGGAAGAAGCTGGAAAAAGCCATCTGTCCAGTAGATACAGGACGCGAGGCTCAAGTCCGCGTCTCTTCTGAGCAGCATCAGATGCGTGAAGTCTGCATCTGGATACTAAAGCATAGAGCTTATGAGACTCGCGTTTCTAAGGCCCTACCTTACAGGCGTGACGTTCATCAACGTGAAGTCCGCATCTCTTCCAGAGATACGAGACCCGCGTCTCTACGCTAGAATGCGGGACTCATGAAGTCCTCGTCTCTCAAGTGTCACTAGATAAACACGACAATCAACAATGCGAGGTCCGCATCTCTTATCAGCAGAGGTATGAAATCCGCGTCTCAAAGCCAAAATGCGAGAGCTGCGTTTGTTCTATGGAACGTGTACTCCGCGTCTCTGAACCCTGTGCTCCTGAGAGTTGCATCTTGGAGTTGCGACACAGGGTTAACATTTGCTCTCCAATGGCTAGGGTCAGAAGGGAGCTGAATAGTCCTTGTCCTCAGAGACTCGAGGCTGGTCTCTTCGATCCCCCTCTGACGGATCTAAGGGATTACTTGATAAAAAGATGAGTGTTCCTCAAATCACTCCACTATACTATTGTGAATGGCTCATCATAGCGGTGCTCTCTGAATGCCACTATAAAACAGTCGGTGTTTAAACAGTTATCATCCACGTCAATCTCTCGCTCAGCCAAAAGGCGTCGCTCCCGCATAAGGAGAACTTTCTCCAATGCAGAGTACCCTGAAGTTACTGCGAATGTGGTGGGTCTAAGCATTACGCTAAGCAAAACTAAGGAGAAGCAGCTAATAGTGAGCTCTGATGAGTCTGACACCGAACCGGAAGGAGTGTACCGGCATACCCGCACTCAAACTAGCGTAAGAACCCTAGTGGACTACAGTGGCCTAGCTCGGGGCATTGAAGTAAGTGAGTCACACTCTGCCATTGTAAAATCACAACCTTAAACTCTTCTGTAGAGAAAGAAGCCTTCACATATATGGAAAGCACTCCTGAAGAAATGGCCAGGCGCTTTGAACAACAAGCCCAGACCCAGAAGGAGCAGATCGATATGATTCGTGCTGAATAAGAATCTATCGACAGCTTCAAGCAGATACTTTCGCAATGCTTGAGGATAAAAACATGAAGCCTAAGGCCAAGATTCCTTCCAAGAAGTCCAAAGGCAAATAGAAGGAAGGGGAAAGCTCATCTTTTGCATATACTGAGGAGGAGGAGCATTCCAACTCTGAGTCGTCCAAGCCTCCATTCGAAGAGGGAGGCAATTCAGAGAATGAGAGAACTCATTACAAAAGGACGAGTAATCTGGAACAACATCTTGAAGCCCTCGCCAGTCGAAAAGGTCTACAAGATGCAGGAGTGGTCCAGCTATATCCGGCTGAGTGGATCTTGTCCTGTACCCTCCTAAGTTCAAAGCTCTGACCCTACAAGCCTTTGACGGCATGGGGTCACAGAACCAACACATATACTACTTCAAGTATCAGAAGGGGATGCATTATCAAATGATGCAATCTTGGCATGTTTGTTCATCGACACCCTGAAAGGGATCGCTTTTGAATGGTTCATGAAGCTCCCAGAAGGCTCCATCAAGAACTGGGGTGATTTGGAGAAGCTTTTCTTTACACGCTTCTTCGAAGACGACTCGGAGATTTCCATTCCAACTCTCCTAGCGACGAGGCAATGGAAAGGAGTGTCTATTAAAACATTTGTGGAGAGATTTAGAATATGGCACTCTGATATCCTAGCGGTATGACCCAGATTACCCTGGTGGAAACATGTTGTCACAATTTGCAAACCTCACTCCTAGCTCAGATAAGAGTAGCTGAAAGCTATACTTGGAAGCAGTTGGTCCAGCAAGGCGAACAGGCAGAAGAGATTATCGCCAGGGTTAAGGCAGAAGAAAATAGGCCCAGACCCAAAAAGTCGACAAGGCGCGCGCCAGAAGCATCTTTCCAAGCTAAAAGGAAGGACACACTGGCGACAGAGACAAAGTCTTGCTCTAAGCCCTAACCAGCTAGAGGGGGTAGCTCTTCAACGCAGCCACGCGCCAACAAGAAATACTCCTTCAAGGACGGGCATGTAGATTTGTTGATCAAGTACTCAACAAGAGCAACAGATTGAAGTTTCCTGAAGCTAAAAGTCCTAAGGAGGTGGGCAAGACCGATAACCCCAATTATTGCTTGTATCACAGGATGCTAGGGCAACCTACCAAGAGCTGTTATGACTTTCAAGATATTCTCCAAGCTTTGATTGATGCGGAGGTGCTCAAGCTCTGCCTGGAGCAGAAGAAAGTGATAGTTAACATGACAACATTTCTTCAGTTTGGGGTATGGGCTCCAAAGCCAGCCGGAGTAGTTCCCATCCCTAAAGGGAAACTCAGGGTGGTCAATATAGTTCCACACTACAAGTTGGAGAAAGGTCTCATACCTATTTTGACTCCTCAAAAAGAGACCATGTGGGCTCATCCCGACCTCGTAGAAGGCCAGCAGTGGATAACTGTTACCAATAGGAAGTCTAGAGGCAAAGTAAAATCTTCACCTTGCAATGTTGCTGGTGCTTCCTCCCGGGAAGCGAAAACCGATGTCGCCTCGTTGACTAATTCGGGTGAGGAGACAATCATCCTTATTGTAGAGCCGAATGCAGCGCTCGTGGCCGGGACTCATTCGGGTTAGTCGTATTTGAAGAAGTATGATGAAATTATCACAAATCCACTTAAATCCACCCAGAGCCAACCAAGGAATCAACAAAGCAACCCGTGAAGAAACAAAAGGAGCTTTGGTATGCCAAGGCTCTCTCAAAGGATAAAGCGGAAGGATCTTTGAGACCTTACCACTTTAATGTCTGGGTCAACTGGCCAATATCCCGGCCAGGATCACCTTATGAGCTCATGAGACTATCAAAGTCAACAAGAAAAGCTCTGAGAGAAACTTTAGCAGATACTGAGGTCTTCATGGCCTGCATTCCGACTGAACCACATGAGGAAGATGAAGAAAACTGCCTCCATGCCTCTCAACATGTCCCCTGTATAACCTTCACTCTAGATGACATGCAGGTTAAAGGTAAACATGATAGGCCCTTAATAAGCTCGATGTCAATAACGCCGCCAATGATGTAGGCGAGTGGTATATTAATGAGCGTTAGATTTGACTTAATTTTTGTGTTTGCTTCCAATTCTATACCATCAGTACTAGTACCGATGTAGGTAATGACCCCTGGTCGATAATAGATGCCCAGACATCATTGCATGCACCAGTGAGATCATCTCTCACGGCATATCAAAGTGTCACTGATGCGCAAGGATTCTTCTTTGAGGTCTCAGTAAGACACAAATGTTAAAAACTGATCCTTTTCAGAAAAGTCGAGTCCAAACAATGGCTTGCGAAGACTCATAAAGTGAGACTGAACTTTCTCAGTTCTCTCATTACGAGTCAAATATACTCAGGATGATGGAGAACATGGGGTATGGCCTAATAAGTGGTCCTGGCTTGAACTACAACAAAGGAAGGAGGACACTGCTTCAATCTTTCATTCTAAAAGGAAAAGCTTCTGATTATTATTATCAAACTCGCTGGGGGTTGGGCTATATGTTAACTCCGATCTCGTTAGCCTCCGAGTCTAAGGGTCATTACACCATAATTACTCGTCAGGCATGTCATCATGGGAGTCAGATGTCAGTGTCGGTAACATCTTCAAAGAACTTTCGGTAAACATGGTTTCAACAAGGCACCCGAAAAATGAAAATGAAGAAATGATCTAGTCAGATACAGATCCATGGATCAAACACCCAAATGCTCTCTGGGATATTCACTTTGAACAACGTGAATCACCTACAGAGGACAACGTAATTCAGATCAATCTGGGAGATGAGGCTAATCCTATACCCATCTTCATAAGCAAAATCTTACCACCTCCTAAGAAAAAAGATCTCATATGTTTCGTGCGAGAGTATATAGATATTTTCGCTTGGAACTACAAGGATATGCCTGGGCTTGATCCTCAGATGGTTATGCATCGCCTCAATATCAATCCGGATGCGAAGCCCTCAAGCAGCAACAACGACGGTTTCATCAAGAGATAATGGAAGCGATTCATTTGAAAGTCACAAAGCTTATAGACTCTAATCTCACAAGGGAAGAACAACACCCTATTTGGGTAGCTAATATCGTCCCTGTCACCAAGAAGAATGGGAAGATCCAAGTTTGCATTGATTTCTGTAATCTAAATGAAGCTTGTCCTAAAGATAAGTTCCCTCTTCCAATCACGGATGTCATGATCGACAACATGTGCGGCTTTGAATGGATATCTTTCATGGATGGATTTTCTGGATATAATCAAATTAAAATGTACCCTGACGATGAGAAACATACATCCTTTAGGACACCACTAGGGGTGTACTGCTATACTGTGATACCCTTCGAATTAAAGAATGTAGGAGCAACATACTAGAAAGCTATGAATGCAATTTTCTACGAGCATATACTCAAAATAGTGGAATGCTATGTAAATGATATTGCAATGAAAAGCCGTGCCAAAGACGATTACATAGCAGATTTGAAGGCAGTATTCGCTATCATGCGGGCATATCAATTGAAGATGAATCCCACCAAATCCTGGGGGTAGCCAACGGTAAATTCTTAGGGTTTGTCGTAACATCCAAAGGAATCCACCTCGACCCAGAGAACGTCCGCACTGTCCAGAAAATGTAACCTCCAAAGAATTTTAGAGAGCTTAGAGGATTGCAAGGGCAACTGGCCTATATCCAGAAATTTATCTCAAATCTCTCACGATGCCAACCCTTCACTAAATTGATGAAAAAGGGTGTTTCATTCATTTGGGATGATGCTTGCCAACAAGCATTCGAGGAAATCAAGCGGTACCTCACGCATCCACCTGTCCTTACAGCTTCGGTGTCAGAAAAGCCTTTCCTGATATACGTTTAAGCTATAAATCATTCTCTAGGAGCTTTGTTAGCCCAGAATAATGATCTGGGACATGAGCAGGTAATTTATTACTTGAGTAGAATAATGATCAGAGCTAAACATCATTACAACCTGACCGCAAAAGAATGCTTGGCGTTGGTATTCGCCGTCCAGAAGATGCGATACTACTTAGTGGGCCAAACCATACACCTCATATAAAACGTCAATCCCTTAAGATTGCTTATGACGAAGCCATCATCACTGAATGGTCGAATGGCAAAATGGACCATATTGCTCTCCCAATATGAGATGTAATTTCTGCTACAAAAAGCTGTGAAGGGACAGGAAGTGGTAGACTCTTCTGAGCACCAAAATTCAAGGACGACCAAATTTTATAAAGATATTCCAGATGAGGTCGCTAAAGTTTGCTTGACCCAGACGTCTTTCGAAGGACAGGTGTGGCAACTCTTCTTCGACGACGCATTAAGAACGGGTCCTCGAGGAAATATCGTAGTAGGAGTAGGGGTAGCACTTGTCTTCCTACAGAGCTACATAATCCCTCATGCATTCTCTTAACTCAGTCATATTCCACAATGTAGCAGAATACAATGCTTTCTGATCGGGATGCAAATTGCCGATGAGATTGGCATTAGAAATCTCAAAGCATACGGTGATTCAAAGCTCATCGTTAACCAGGTTAGCGGGGAGTACAAAGTTAGATATAAAGACTTACTGCCCTATCACAACGCAACTATCCACATGGCAGAGAGGTTCAAAAACTTCTACATCTACCATATACCCCACCAGCAAAATGTGCATGCAGATGCACGGGCGTCCCTCGCTGCCTTCTTTGCACTTCCAACCGGAGCAGCAGAGAAAGTACTCGTCTATAACAATAACTTTTACTGTCCGAAAGTTACCATCGAAAATGATCAGATTCCAGCAGGGAACCTTCAAGTCAAAGAAACTCTAGAGACTTCGGCAGGTCCAGAGCTCAGGGATTGGTGATTCCCGTCTATCGACTACGCTTTGTACGACATTTTGCTTGATGACCCTAAAAAGTCAACTGTCATTAAAAAGAAAGCCCTAAATTCTACTACAATGCGATCACAAGAACACTGTATCGCCAATCGCATGATGGAATGATCCTTCGCTGCTTATCACATAAAAAGGCACAGAAAAAACTCAAAGAGGCTCATAACGGTATGTGTGGAGCTCACCAACCTGGTCCAAAACTTAGAGATCGACTCTGAAGACTTAAATATTATTGGCCAAAGATGTTCCCTGATGCCATCGCTTACGCTAAACGATGCCACACTTGTCAAATCCATAGTGACTTCATTCATCAGGCATTAGTACATCTTCATCTTACAACTTCTTCCTGGCCATTTGAGATTTGGGGAATGGACATGGTTGGTCCTATCAGCCCGCCTTCAACCAAAGGACATTGGTTTATTTTAGCCATAACTGATTATTTCTCCAAGTGGGCAGAGGCTATCCCCTTTGAGAGAGGTAAAGATGTCTCATATGATCAAGTTCATTAAACATCATGTGGTCTACCGCTTTGGCGTGCCATGACAGATTGTTCACGATAATGGGCCTCAGTTCATCAGCCAAGCATTTCAGAAATTCTGCAATAAGTTTAGAATTCAGAGTATGTCTTCAACGACATAGTATCCCACCGCTAACGGTCTCGCAGAAGCTTTCAACAAGACCATTAAGAAACTTCTCAATAACTTCATTTGGAAAAGCCTACACAACTGGGATGATAAGTTAGGTGAATGCTTATAGGCTTATTGCACAAAAATGAGAACTCCGATGAAAGCTACACCATTCTCTTTGGTATACGGGTATGAAGCCGTACTCCCACTAGAAATCCAGATCCCATCTCTACGTGTTTCCTTAACAACGAAGATGACAAATGCGGAGAAGCATCGACTATGACTCCAAGAGCTGGAAGCTTTTGACGATAAATGCCTGCAAGCTTAACAACAAATCAGGCTTTATCAAGCTCGAATTTCAAGAGTCTTCAACAAGAAAGTCAAGGAGCAGACTTTCAAGAAAGATGACCTTGCCTTAACTGTCAGAAGATCCACGGTGATGACACATAAGACAAAAAGAAAATTCCAGCCCAAATAGAAAGGACCATTTGTAGTAGAGTCAGTCTACTCAAATGGAGCATACCGTCTCATAACCCCAGACGGTGATACTCTCATGATGCCGATCAAACGGCAGATTGTTGAAGAAGTACTACCCTTAATAGGATTCTTCTCATGATCAGGTTAACATTACACCTCTGATAAAAACTTCCAGATCCAAGATGCTACGAAGAACGCTAAAGAAAAGCTTCTTTCTTCAATGGATCACATTACGGTCGATTATTGTCGAGCCGACTGAACATTGATTATATCAAAATGCATGATGTAAACATCAAAGAAAAGACAAAGTGCGAAACTTTGGTTATCCTTGTTACTCTTCTTTAGTTTATCTATCAAAATCTGACGCCTTTGAAGACTATGGATAGAGAAAAATGTTGGCTTTTAAGTCTAACATAAGTTCTCGACAACTCATCATGCTGAGGGGAATAGCATGGCTAGCTTAACTCAAATGATAGTTGGTAAAGACATACCAAATCTGTTAATAGCTGACGGTTTGCTAAAATTCTAAGAGACTTGGTCCCGTCTTTCCCTCCAAAATCTCTTATCAATTCCCTCCCACGAAATGGTAGGACCACAAAAATACCTGTGTCTATTTTCCTAATGAAATAAGCACATACTTGTCATATTAACAGTAAACCTCTGGCAAGCCATTTTTCTTAATCCTCAGTAGAATTTGCCAAGTTAATATATACCTCTGACAATTTATTCTATTTTTCCACTAGAGTCCCTACCAATTCCCTCCCATGGAGTGGTAGATCCATAAGTTCAATAACCGCTATGTTAACACTACACCTCTAATAGTGAAAAGTTTCAATACTCCCCAGCGAGTATGAACTTTTACTTGTCGCTCCCTTACATGGAGTCATAAATCTTCAAAATTGTCAAGTTAACACTACATCTCTGACATTCCAAATTTCACTTGCCAATTCTCCTTAACATAATGGCGAGTCCTTAAATTGCTCAAATCGCAAATCAACTCTTATTGTTATGTTAACACTATACCTTTGACAAATTACTGTTAAGTTTAATATCACACCTCTAAGAGCGATCCAGTTGCTGCCAAGTTTAATATTAAACCTCTGACAGTCACTTTCCTCAGGCCTCCATATCAAAGTTGAGACGAGCGATGCCAAGTTTAACATCACACCTCTAGCATCCAGTTCATTATTAAGTTCAACAATACATCTATGATAATGACTTTCCCTCAAACTTCCATATCAAAGTCGAGATGACTAGTGCTAAATTCAAAATTACTCCTCTAGCATTACCTTCACTCTTAAATTTAACACTACACCTATGACAGTGGTGTTTTAAATTTTTCCAAACGAAACTGAAATCCCGTGGAGTTAAGTTAACAATACACCTCTAGCTCACGTCGTTATCAAGTTAATATCTGATTAGGGATAAGGATAGTGTGGTAGATTGCACAGATATTCAATGAAAGAGAGAAGGTTTAGAGTCAACCTTAGGTGCTTGATTACTCCACAATGTATTCAATGTTTAATGTATCCTTTCCAGATCTCCGTAGTAGCATAGGCTATACGGGTCGAATCCTCAGGGAGAGCTCATGATGGAAGCTTTACGGTTCGTTTTGAAGATAGAAAACGAAGGTTCTTCTTTTCTTTAAAAGATATAAAAGACATGAAAAAGAAATAAAAGACTTGGTGGGTTTGTGCATGATGGAAAATGAAAAGAAATCGAAGAAGAGATTTGCTTTGGAATTAAACTAAAAGAAAGAAAACTTTATAAAAGATTTAAGAATGGAGAAAATCATGACTAGCTAACCTTACTAGTTTTCTAAACTTACTAAACTCCGTGATGGTGATGCGTGCCTCATGTTGATTCATCGGCATATGTTTGTCTTGCGTGTTGGTCTAGTTGCTTTCCCACTTGGATGACGGGTGATCATTCTTGGACTTGTCTTGTAGCCTCATAGATGTCATAGGCCTACAAGATAGACTTTCAATGGTGGAATCAAAGAGCGACACTCAAGGGATGCTAAGGAAGAAGATACAACATTCATTAATTGAAGTAAAGAAGTTGTACAACAAATAGCATATGGTTGGTGATCCATCTCCATGTTCCATCAAGGCACTTGTTCTAAAGACAAGGCTCTAAATGAGGCACACATGAATCATATGGAATTACAACAAGAACTTGCCAAGCATGAAAGTAACCCATCGGGGATGAAAAAGACTCAACAACTTGCAAGATGAAGTATTAGCAATCACCCAAGAGTTAGTAGTTAGCAAAGTTAGTAGTTAGCTAGTCATGTTAGAAGAAGTTAGCTAGCCATAAGAAAAGAAAAACAATGCATGAATAAAAGTGCAATGAAAGTAAAGCTTGAATTAAAGAAAGCAAGTGAATACTAGAAAATGCAATAGAAGAGAAAAGAGAATGGATTAATCCTTACTTCACAAGTTGTCACTCCTTGGTTTACACAAGCTTTCTCTCTCTTATAATCTCTCTCTTTGCAGAATTTCTAGGGAGGAAGAAGAAGAAGAACTAGAGAAATAAAAATCCTAGAGAAAAACCTACAAAATACAAGCTCTATCCTCTAATCTCCTCCTCTCCTCTCCCTTTTGCGAAGGCCCTGGTGGTGTATTTATAGCCTCAGAGAGAAGCCTCTAGAACCCAGGTTGGAGAGAATCTCGGGCTCAATGGCCTTGTAACTGCCGTGGAAATGCGGCAAAAGCGCGTGAAAACGTGGCAAAATCTTGGCCGTTGAGGCTGAGATTTCTGGTTCTGGTTTGTTACAGGTTGTTAGCCACGTGGATCTTCTGGAAGTCTGACTTGGCGCGTGGATTTCTCCAGATCCTGGGCTCAACCTTGGCTCTCTTTTGGGCTTTGATTTATTCTCCTTTAATTCTTGATAATTAAAGGGATTTTGGGCCTTTTCTCTATTAGAATATGGACCTGCAAAAATAGAGAGAAAAAGATTAAAAAATCACATTTTTATTTACAATATTCATGGTATGGATGTGGTAAGATATGCAAAAATGAATAACAATCACACCCCCATACCTAGCTTTTGCTCGTCCTCGAGCAAAAAAAAGAAAAAAAAAAATTCTAACTAGATTATTACACCACTTTCGTAGGTGACACGATTGCACTGAGCACGTGCAACAAGCGTTAAACCTCTAGGTTACCCTAGAGGAGGAGTGTTGTCTCCTGAGGGTTTTCAGCGGATTGCACCCACAAAATTCATAAAGAAAGAAGACAAATGTTAGTGTTTTAAAAATTCATTTTGAAAGAGAGACATGTTTTCGAACTATTTTTGCAAAATATAAGTGATCTAAGGTCATAAGTCCACCTATAATCATTCTTCCTTAAACTTAGTCTCCATGCAGGATCTTGTCTTCAATTAAGGTAAGAATTCAAAATTGGATTGAATATTTTATCTTTCATAAAACCTAGATAGTATGCACATTGTGATAGTGAAGATTTCTGGGATTTCAACTCTAACCATCAAGCCATTTATTTATATATACTTTCTTTTTTTTCTTCCCTTAGTTTAGGCTTTCTAGTTTACCCATGTAACGAGCCTATAACCGATGACTCCCAAACCAGATGGTCTTAGGGCACCAGATGAGAAAACATCCCTCGGGTTTAAGGTCTCAAGTAAACAAGGCCACAAAACTAAAGAGGATTATTTATTTCCTTTACCACCGTTAGGCGTGAATAATCATGCTTCTTGAGGCACAATTATCCAGCTTAATAAGTGATGTTTTATTATATATATTTTTTCCTTTTTTTTCTTTTTTTTTATATTTTTATGGCCTTTTTGGTCTTTGTTTCCATCCCAAAAATGTGTAAGTGTGAAGTACATACTATCTAAGGCAAAAAATTCAAGATAAAAAATCTCCCCAATTTTTCTTATTTAGCCTATAATTTAAAACAATATCCATTATTTCAATTAGGTTTAAGATGTCATAATTAAGGCTTTCTTAATTTCTAAGATCATCTTAATTTTCTTAAAAATAGATCAAAACATTTGTCTCTTATTTCAAAAAGTTTGTTTTTTTTGTTTTTATTTTTTTTTTAAATTTCTAAACCCTATGTTAGTAAACCCTCCCCTATACTTATCTCATGCATTATCCTCAACGCATCGTGATATATGTATGCATGAAACAAATAGAGAGGGACGGAAAAAATTACCTCAAGGTGGTGGTTCCGGTGGCGGCCTGATTGGTCCACGAAATGTGACCCAATCAGTCTTGCGTGGAGTCCGGAGGAACCACCAGAAATATCGTGAATATAACCCATTAAAAGATAAATCCATGAAGGATTTTTATTAAGTATTTAACCCCATCTAATTTTCATATTCCACAACTAATTTTGGAGTCAAATTTGTCAACCACCTCGTTCCAGAATGGTGTATGAAATGATAGAACAGTTGACTTGGACTCAGGAAGGACAGGAACTAATACCGACTCAGGAAGGTGACTTAAGTCAAGTAAAGGTTCAGGAGTCGAAATGAGTTCAGGAATTGGGTCCAGGTCAAGAAGTTGAAACTCTAGTCCACATATATTTTCCAAACAATGGAATGTGACCTAATATGGGTGATTCCAGTTCAGGAATGATAGGTGGAGGAATCAGAACTGACTCTAAAATATTACTCAAGTTTGGTGACAAAACAGGAGTCAATATTGATTCAGAAAGTTGAACTGGATCACAGATGTGAGAATCTAGGTCACATATCTCTTTACTTCCAATATTAAGGAATTCCAGCTCCTCTCCATACAACTCTTCAAAACTCAGGTCAAAATTTAAACTTGCCAATTTGTCAATAGTGTCTTCAGAAGTGTATAATTGGTCAAGTTCAATATGATCCTCAAAGATGGATGATTCAACTTCATTATGAATTGGGGCAGGATCCAATGTCGACTCCGGGAAAAGATTGAAGTCAGGTAAAGATAATGGAGTCATTATTGAATCAGGAAGAAGAATTGAATCACTAAGTTGGGGTTCAAGATCATATTCATTTTCAAGTTCTATTTCAGGAAAAGGAAAACTTGCCAAAATGTCAATGGGATTTGAAGTTTGGACAAGTTCAGATGAGCGTGCTGAAATAGAATCTTGATTTCCAAAACAACATGACTCTTTGGCTCTGACAGAATGGTTAGTGACATTAGAAATAGTCGAACGATAAGAATGGAGACTTTCGACCATTATATCTATGTCACGATTATGAGCATTTTGAGCCTGAGTCATGTCTTCAAGCATCTTTACATAATTGATAGGTTCATCATTTTGTTGCAAAGATGAAGTATTGTTTTGGAACTGGTGGTGAAATTGTGAGTCCATTGGATTTGGTGATTTTTGTTTGGACTCACGCATACTCATTTCCAAAATTGATGGTGTTCTGCTTTGGACTGGTGGAATTGAGTATGTATCTTGAAAATATTGTGGATTGGGTGGAGAAAGAGGACAAGGTGGTTGGAAATTATGCTCGGGGTAGGTGAATCCCCACTGACTCGGTGAAGAGTTGAAATAATTATGGAAATTATAGTTATTAGATGGGGGTATGGGTCATATTGATTCGGATAAGACCAATCCGGCACACTAGGTTGGTCAAAGTTATGATATGCCGGGTTGGTAATATCCGAAAATGAAGTCGGTGTGTAATATGGATTATTATTGAAGTTGAAAAAATTGTTATTATAAGCCATATCACACAATGAAATACAAACAAAAAGAAACAAACAAATAAACAAACAAAAAGAAAAAAAATTCTAACCTAAGTTAGGGTAGACCTATGACCTAGACAACTCCTAACTGATTAGACCGTCCACGGGAGGTTTAGTGTAGACTTTGACCACAAGCTAATCAGCCAGGTCAGGGCAAGGTTGTTGGGAGGTTTTCCGTCAGAGACGTTCCTTAATTAAATAACCACCAACCTTCGGGCTTTCGGCCCTCAATTCCTTTCCTAGACACTGATTTTGTAAGAGTCAAATTCCAACACTTTCCCCCTTAGGATAATCTCCTAAGTGAGTCCGAGATGTCCCTAGGGCAAACGTCTATTTTTTTTTTTTTAAATTAGGCTTAGGTTAGTGAGTGCTGGGATGGTGGTTGTTAGGCTAAGGAAAGGGTAATGAAATCCCCCACCTTATCTTATTTATGGGTTAGTGCCCTTAAAATTGGATTGTGCAAGTGTACAAGATATATAACTAGGATTCATTCAAAGTATGAAAATCTAGCAAGAGATGATTCCTAGTTTACATGCAATGCAAAACGTACCTTGCTCCAGCACTCTTCAACAGTAAACGTAAATGAATTGAAAAGACACGTGCCTAGAAATGCAAATGTCTAATCAATTTTTAACGTATCAACCACTTTTTACTGTTGATTATTATTAACAGGAGTATGGTGAAGCATACAAGAATTTAAGTATTGCAGTAGATGTATTTTACAGAGCAAGCAACCCTGTAGAAATTTGGTCAGAAGTCCACTCTTCCTTGCCGCAGATCCGCGGCTTTGGCCGTGGAATCGCGGCAATTCAGAGAGCTACTGGTTTCTGCTTTCAAGAGCAGAAGCCCAGAGCCACTTATATGTCACTGCAATGCAAATTTTCCTGTTTCTTCACCTGTAACCTGCAACAGAGAAGAAAATTCGTTTAGTTCTTCACTGTTAAATCAAAAATCGTTGCTCTCCCCGGCAACGGCGCCAAAAATTGATTAGGGATAAGGATAGTGTGGTAGATTGCACAGATATTCAATGAAAGAGAGAAGGTTTAGAGTCAACCTTAGGTGCTTGATTACTCCACAATGTATTCAATGTTTAATGTATCCTTTCCAAATCTCCGTAGTAGCATAGGCTATACGGGTCGAATCCTCAGGGAGAGCTCACGATGGAAGCTTTACGGTTCGTTGTGAAGATAGAAAACGAAGGTTCTTCTTTGCTTTAAAAGAATACAAAAGACATGGAAAAAGAAATAAAAGACTTGGTGGGTTTGTGCATGATGGAAAATGAAAAGAAATCGAAGAAGAGATTTGCTTTGGAATTAAACTAAAGGAAAGAAAACTTTATAAAAGATTTAAGAATGGAGAAAACCATGACTAGCTAACCTTACTAATTTGCTAAACTTACTAAACTCCGTGATGGTGATGCGTGCCTAATGTTGATTCATCGGCATATGTTTATCTTGCGTGTTGGTCTAGTTGCTTTCCCACTTGGATGACGGGTGATCATTCTTGGACTTGTCTTGTAGCCTCATAGATGTCATAGGCCTACAAGATAGACTTTCAATGGTGGAATCAAAGAGCGACACTCAAGGGATGCTAAGGAAGAAGATACAACATTCATTAATTGAAGTAAAGAAGTTGTACAACAAATAGCATATGGTTGGTGATCCATCTCCATGTTCCATCAAGGCACTTGTTCTAAAGACAAGGCTCTAAATGAGGCACACATGAATCATATGGAATTACAACAAGAACTTGCCAAGCATGAAAGTAACCCATCGGGGATGAAAAAGACTCAACAACTTGCAAGATGAAGTATTAGCAATCACCCAAGAGTTAGTAGTTAGCAAAGTTAGTGGTTAGCTAGTCATGTTAAAGAAGTTAGCTAGCCATAAGAAAAGAAAAGCAATGCATGAATAAAAGTGCAATGAAAGTAAAGCTTGAATTAAAGAAAGCAAGTGAATACTAGAAAATGCAATAGAAGAGAAAAGAGAATGGATTAATCCTTACTTCACAAGTTGTCACTCCTTGGTTTACACAAGCTTTCTCTCTCTTACAATCTCTCTCTTTGCAGAATTTCTAGGGAGGAAGAAGAAGAACTAGAGAAATAAAAATCCTAGAGAAAAACCTACAAAATACAAGCTCTATCTTCTAATCTCTCTCTCTCCTCTCCCCTTTTACGAAGGCCCTGGTGGTGTATTTATAGCCTCAGAGAGAAGCCTCTAGAACCCAGGTTGTTGGAGAGAATCTCGGGCTCAACGGCCTTGTAACTGCCGTGGAAATGCGGCAAAAGCCGTGGAAACGCGGCAAAATCTTGGCCGTTGAGGCTGAGATTTCTGGTGCGAGTTTGTTACAGGTTGTTAGCCACGTGGACCTTCTGGAAGTCTGACTTGGCGCGTGGATTTCTCCAGATCCTGGGCTCAACCTTTGGGCTCTCTTTTGGGCTTTGATTTATTCTCCTTTAATTCTTGATAATTATAGGGATTTTGGGCCTTTTCTCTATTAGAATATCGACCTGCAAAAATAGAGAGAAAAAGATTAAAAAATCACATTTTTATTTACAATATGCATGGTATGGATGTGGTAAGATATGCAAAAATGAATAACAATCAATATCGCACCTCTGACAAGAATTAATCCAATTCGTTAAGTTAATATCAAATCTCTGACGGTAAAGAAATACTAGATCCCTGACGTGTCTAGTCTTACTTGTTATTCTCGTCAATAAAATGGCAAGTCCACTTAAAATCACTGTTAGGTTAATATCACACCTTTAACAGTGTTCTCACCAATCCCCAGCTGAGTTTTAATTACGTTAATACTAAACCTCTGATTGAGCCTCAATCACAATCCTCCGCAGAGTGAAAAATTCACTTGTTATTCTCATCCATAGAATGGCAAGTTCATAAAACCTATTCCACTTCTATCAAGTTAATATCATACCTCTGACAATAACCTTTTTAAATTCCTTAAATAGAAATTTTCAACTTTGACTTGCTAAACTAAAATATTACACTTTTAGCAAATCAAAGATAGTCACTTCCACTTGTCTGATTTTCAATGCAAAAAGGAAGTCAAGGCAAATAAGAAGGCATAAAAGTATCACTTTTATTAATATTCAAAAATATGAAAGTGATACAAAATGCTCTCTTATCCAATAAGATTGAGTGTTACAATAAAAGAGTACAAAGAAGTTCCTCTTGCTCAACGAAAGGTTGTACTCACTCCTTAAAACATTGAAGATACACAAAGTTCATCTTCTTGACTATGGCCAGGAACAACAATCGACTTCCTCTCTTCTTGAAGAATAATGGTGCTTCTCGAGGTCAAAATACAGGGGAGCATTCAGATTCCACCTAACCAACTAGTGCGAAGGTCTTCACAAGGCCGTAATCCTTCGCTTAATGGGAAGCTCCACCACCAGAAAGTCATCTAATAAGCATGAGTTTTTCGTTGCTGTTATTTCTTTGAACAAGATTGGTGAAGGGAGGATCCAAGACCTTAGTGGTGACATCCTCTTTCCGTGACCTTCAAATGTGCCATGCTTATTGTGATCAGGGAGGATCTGAGACCTTATTGGTGCATCATGTCCAATAATGTCTTAAAATGTATCAAAAATCGCGCGGATCTTCCTTGCCTTTGGACAGAAGTTCTGACTCCTCAGTGGTTTCCAATCGAACGAATTGGTCATTTCATGTCTACCTCAATGAACGTGGCAATGACACTGGAACCAGCACCAATGATACGGCCACAACTTACAAGAAGGAAAAAACTCGAGGGTTAAATTTCTACAAAGAGAAAATATGAATTAAGAAACACAGACGAATCTCGCAGACGTAGAGTTTACCACGCTCTATAATGATAGAAAATATGGATCCGAATGCAAGCTCGATATTAGACTTGTGTCAGATGATTAAAACGCGAGGCATATATTAAAGGCGCAGATGCGGGCCTTAAAACTTTCTAAAGTTATTCATAACTCTGCACGCAAACATTGTAGATTTGCGTCTAAGACTTTGAGGTGCAGAGTTCACCACACTCGCGTCTAAGATTTTAAAGAAGTGTATAAGGCTTTTAAGATGCGGAGTTCACCACATTTGCGTCCAGAGACATCAAAATAGCAGACACAAGTCTTAAAATTTTCTAAGTCATGAACTCCAAATGTGAGTCTCATATACAAAACCCACATTTCAAGCCTCAAAACATGGGGTTCACCATGCTCGTGTCTGAAAAACTTGGGATTCAAAAATCTACAAGCTCGCATTTTATCAAGATAACACTAAAATCACATTTGCAAAGCATGGACGCAGGGATCTCAAGTTGACGGTTTGAACTTCAAAAAAGATATTTTAAAAGTTTCAAGAAGAGATCAAGAAACAAAACATGGACGCTTGGATCTCAGAGCCACAAGGGAACAAAGTCTTATTATGGTGAAGGCTATTTCCTACCTGGAGAAGAGTTCTTTAGAGGAAGGACATCATCCGTCAAGACACGACCATGAAAGCACCTGAGGGGATGCATTTTGATTTTGAAATTACCTAACAGTGATAATTTTTAAAGAAGATTACAAGAAAGCATCATAGTTTTGGGTTCGTTCAAAGAACTTTGAAAGTTCTTCAGGATGTAGGCTTGAAGAAGAAGACAGTGCAAGAACCCTAAATGTTCTTCAGAGCACCTGCCCATGAAGGAAAACAGTCAAGATGAATGACTGTTAAAAAGCTCATGGCCTATTTATAGGCTCGTTAATGGCCATTAATTAATGGCATAAAAATCAAACCATTCTTTAAAGACCAATTAATAGCTTTAATTCATGACGCAAACATCAAATCCAGTCTGAGTGAGACACGCGGATTTTTGCTCCTAGAAGTCCCAATAACACACGTCCCCAACCGTCAATGTCGACTTTGCCTCGAAAGATCCAGCGACATCATCGCGCATAGAGAGTCGCGTCATCAAAATCATGTCTCTATAACTGCAAGCGATGCTTCAAGAGCCGCGTTTATAAGTCTGCGTACCTTCACAGACCAAAGGCTGCATTTTCTCAACAAAATGAGGACCGTATCCTTAACAATTCAGGGTCGCATTTGAAGTCTGTGTCCTTCCACGAACTGAGGGCTGTGTCACCTCTAACAAATTGAAAAGCTAAGGACCGAGTCTCTCCTCAATCCAGCGTCGCGTTCTCCCATCAATTCAGGATTGCGTCCTTTCAATAATTTAAAGTCGCGTCCTCCAAGTCAATCAGAGCCGCGTCTTTTGACAATTTGAGCCGCGTCCTCCAAGTTAATCAGAGCCGTGTCTCTCAGCAATCCAGAGCCACGTCCTCTTAACAATGCAGAGTTGCGTCTCTCAATAAATCAGAGCCGCGTCTCTCAACAATTTAGAGTTGCATCCTATAAGTGAATCAGAGCCGCTTCTCTTAAACAATCTAGAGCCACGTCCTCTTAACAATTCAGAGTAACGTCTCCCCTACAATTCAGGATCATCAACAATTCAGTGTTGTCTGAGTTTCTCCTCTACAACTCATAGTTGCATCCCAACAAATGGCTAAGGACTGCGTCTCCTCATTGGTCAATGTCCGTGTCTATAAGAGCTGCGTTCTCTTATGTAATGAAGAGTCCGTCTGATTCTCAAACACAAAGGGGGATAAAGTTGAGACCTGATTCTCAAATACAAAGGAGGGATAAAGATAAGACAAAATTTGATAAATTTTATTATTGTTGTCAAAATGATAAAAGTGATACAAACACTCTCTTATTTAACAAAATAGAGTGTTACAAAGAAAAGATACAATAATAAAAGGAGGGGAGCTAATCTCACTCAGCCAAAGAGTAAATCCAATCCCGGAGGCACTACATCTCACGCTGGCATGCCTTCTCAACCTCTGCCTAAGCCTGAACCCTCAATTCTTCCTCTGATAAGAATTTCTTCGTAGCTAACTGCGCTTGAAGAGATTCCAACTTAGAAGAACAAGTAGTAAGATCTTCTTGCATCCGCTTCTTGGCAGCCTCTAGCTCCTCTAACCTTTTTCTGACAGCAGCAAGCTTCTGCTCATTTACCTGAATCAAGGCTTGCGCCTTGGCAATAGCTTCATGAGCAGTGGCTATAACATGCTCTGCATTCTTGGTGATGACCTCAGATTCTCTGGAGTCGTTAACCAATCTTTGATAGCTGGCTTGAAAGCCATCTGCTCCTCCATCTCTTTTCGCTCGCATTCTTGAGCAGTGAGGAGCTTATTCAACATCAGCCGACCCTCGTCTACTGGACTAGCCTTCTCCGGGGTCCTTAGTTCCTTCAAGCATATCCCCAGCTGTTCAATTAGCATCAAATATGCCCTAGCTCGCTCCAAACTTCCAGTATGACGGATGTTCTCGATCTAGTTTTCAAGAAGCATTCGGACAAACTCGAAGGAACTTCTCCCGGAAAGAACCAATTCGATGCAAGACCACATGCAGGTGAAGAATTGTTGTGCCATCTGATGAGCCAATTCTTCCATAGTGTCCATGGCTGGAGCCAGCTTTGTTGGTGCACTCCTGGACCCCCTTTCTATGATTGTGTGTACAAAGTCCATAGAGGAGGGAGCCATCTCACTTGGTGCAGAGACAAGGCCAACAGCAGTTCTGTCAACGCTGAGGTTGTGACCGGCACCTCTGAAATTGTTATGATGGAGGCTCTGAGATGACAACCGTAGGGACAGACTTCACGGTCTTGGTTCAGCCATTGAAGTCTGAAGTGTGTCATCCTCTGCGCCAGTGCTTGCCACTGGCTCTTCCACTTGAGCTATCTTGGTACTCTCTGCAATCATCACATTGGTGTTAGCAATAACGATGAGAATGAGAGAATATAGAGAATTTTTATTCCCTTATCTAATCAAGGACCCGAAGACGATAGATCCTTCAGCGGGCTGCTTTGGGATGAGGGTTCCCCGGTCAAGGTGGTTATACCCTCAGAGATTGTGCCAGGAGCAGGAACTTCGATGTCCTCCAGTTAGACCAACTCCTTAATCATCTCCTTAATATTAGAGAAGCTTACAACTCTGACATCGGTGGCAGCTCTTGCAAATAACAGTCAGGCGAGTGTTAAAACAATGTTCATATGAAAACAGGGGGATAGAAGAAATACCCTCGGTAGTGGTGACCTCTCCCGATGGCGGAACTATAGCAGGAACATCCACCTGTATCTTTTCCTCAGAAATGTGTGAAAACTTGCTGATGTCAGGAAGAGTAGGTTCATTGCCAAATTCATCTTCGTCTCCTGAATAGTCACTATGCTCTTCAGACGACGAAGATGACACCTAAACCAATCAAGCCTTTGTAATTGGAGCTTTACCACTGAAAACCCTGGTGGTAGGGTTTGGCTCCACAACCCGGGAAGCAGACATCAAGATGCTGGGAGATCCCGGTTGTTGTACCTCCAAACCTCTATCTCGTGCCGAAGAAGCTACCAGTTGAATTGAAATCCCCGGTTAAGATAGAATCTCAACTTCGGCCTTCTCCGTCACTTCTTCCATTTGTTCTGCAATTACAACCCCTTCGTCCACAGTGGACTGGCCTGCAGGCTCGTCTTCCACCAGGACTGTGGGGACCCTACTGCGCAACCTCAGGGATAAAGAGCCAGGACCCCTCTTCTTCTTCTTCCTCCTCCTATTACTCCTCAGTACTAGAAGGAATTATTTCGGTCATGTGGGCTGAAGTTATAGCCTCAGATCCTTTTCTTGCCTTCTTTTGCTGGGCTCACCTTGGGAAGCAGAGGCTCAAGGACGTTTGGACATAACGTGCTGAGTCCTCCGAGTGGGTTGTTCCTCTACAACTCCTACTCCAGACTCTAATCCTGAAGCTGCCTCTGTTTTGCTAGTTTTTTTCCTGGCCTCCTTTTCGGCCTCCCTCTCGCCTTCTATATACTCGCTTATCCCCCGTATGCGGCTCTTGGAACTTGACTTGACTTTATATAATACCTTAATACTCTTGGTGCAAGAGGTATACATGCCAAAGCCGGGTACCCTACTGGTGTTGAAGTATCATATGCAGAAGCCGAGACTTGTATAATAATTAGGCGTCTTGAAAGAAGGTCGAAGACGACCCCTGTCCCCCCAACTACAATGTAAACCACTCCCGGGCACCTTCAAACAAGTTATCATTGAAGCGAAGGCTAGGGTTGGGGTTGCCAACATATAACTGATCGTAGCTGAATTGCCTAGCAAAATGGCTGGGCATGTAAGGCTCGATCGTACAGGAATCACCTTGCCGAAAGATCAAGTATCCGGGCCGGATGTTGGTGAGCCACCAGAAGACTCTTAGATGGTAGCTGCGTGAACTCATCCAGCTCTGCAAGGTCAGAAAACTTGTCCCCGTATGACGCACCAGAGATCTCGGGGAAGCATTGGTCGAGCTAATAGTTCGAGCTGCTCAGAATAGTCTTCCGAACATAGAACATATAATACTATGACCAGCTTGAACTCTCCAACCATTGCATGAAAGGGACGAAGCCCTCTGAAGGAGATACTGCCGTCATCAGTGACGGGCAATGCATGACGTACCAAGCTATCATGTACGTGTAAGGAAACTCGACTCTGGGATTGGGAGTCCTCACTTTTGGCCTCCCCTCCGAGTCCACCACTTGCCTGCCCTAGGAGTCTACGACAACCTCCACTTGACACAGGTTTTTTGTTAATGCCCGCAATCTACTCTAGATTCCGGTCACCATTACTTGAATGAGAGATATCGACCTCCCGTGTGCCAATAGAACCACCTGGTACACCACATCGGCGACAATCACCTCGTGCGGCAGCATTGGTACCACATAACGCTTCAGCTATAATGTAAGGAATCTCGCCAATAGGGCCTGGTCAGATATCAAGATCTTGGCCTGATGGTGGAAGCTTTCAAAGACTGTGTCAGACTTGAAAGTATCCTCTTTAGATTCTATCGTGTACGAGCTTATGGAGGCACTGATCCTCTCGGCAATCTCTTCATCGGTGCTAAGAGATAGACGGGTCACTAGGTTAGACTTCTCATTTATGTCATTGAAAAGGTAGCTCACTAAGGACATCTGCCTAACGTCCCTGTTCCTCCTACCAGTCGTTTGCCCACGATGTGGATAAGTCTCCTTCTTAGTAAGTGAAGCTCCTTGATAGTCAGGACATACTTTTTATATGAAGCATCTCCAATCACTAGCCTCGAAACCTCGTACAGCTCTTGGAGAGCGATCCCATCTCTCCAACCGAGGTGAAGAACGTGCCCGTTAGGGGATTGCAATGCTCCAAGACACTATAAAAGTGGTGGGAGCTCTGTGGGATGCCGTATTGAATGGCCCCAACAACCTAGTATAATCTCGCCTGCTTTAATAAGTTCTCGAGCTCTAAAAGAACAAAGCCCACCATCTTGCCCCACCATGACTTATCTGAAGAGTGGACTCACCCAAGCGGACGGAAGTCGATGGAAAAGTCATCCCTCACCTTCAGGAATTGATTGATGAAGGTGGCAGTTAATTGAGGGGTCTCCCTGTCAGATACTTAGCCCTGACCACTCCAGGATGTAGCTCAAATACATCTCTCTCATGATCGGCAGTGTAAGCTTCATTCTCGTCCAGTTTGTCGAGAGATACGCCGAAGAAAGACTTAGAGAGGTCATACTCCATTGCGCGGCGTACCGACATGTGCTGCAGATACGCCAAGGGGTACATCCTTTCCATGTTGAAAAGAAAGAGCCTCAGATCCCTGATTTAGCGGAGCCATTTACAGTCTCCGTCATACAGAATTCTGTCATCCTTAGCAATGGCATCACTGAAAAAGAAGTCAGGTTTCTTCAGTTCGATGCTGGTGTCGGCTCAAACTGCCTATTGGTCATGATCTCCTGGAAGGTCAGCATACTAAGGTTGCTGAGACTGTCTTGACGCTCTCTTGATTTCAGAGCAAACACTGAAGTAGCCTCTTGGAGCATGACTGCAAGATTAGGATTGGCGCCACCTACATGTCCAAAATGACACTACTTGGACAAAAGGTTCGAGGAGTATCGCACTACAAAAAGGGCAACTTAATAGTCTGCAACCTGAAAATTGTCAAAGTGTCAAAGATTAGAAGCAAGATTCACCTCAGAACCATGTCTAATAACTAAGACGCAGAGCTCAGTGAAACTCGCGTCCAAACTCAAAGATGCGAGGCTCAACATGAAGTCCGTGTTTAAAACTCCACAACTTAGAAATTTCTCTAAGTGTTGGAATTAGACGCGAGACTCAGAGAAACCCACGTTGAACCTCAGAGACGCGAGATTCCCATGAAGTTCGCATCTGAACTTCACCACATAGAAAATTCTCTAAATGTTGGGATCAAACGCGAGACTCAATGAAGCCCGTGTTCAAAAAGCAGCACAGACTCGAGCTGATGAAGCGAAAATGCGGAGGTCGTCAAACCCGCATCTTACCTACCAGTGCAAGAGTCTTATCTGAAAATTAAACACGGGCATAAGCGTCGCGTTGATAGTTCAACTTAAAAGAAGCTTAAGAGTTATAAGATAACTCTTCGAGTTTTTGAATGGCAGAAACCAATTTGGGTGGTTTTATTACCTGAAATGTGGGCCTCTTGCATAGAGGAACCTCTTATTTGAATCTCTGGAGTGACGGTGCTCGAAGATGAAGCCACGAGCTTGGTCTTTGGCGCCATCTAGACAGTGAATTCTGTAGAGAAGATAAAAAAGAAAGAAAAGGCTCGAAGCTTTTATTAAGCTCTTAAGTTCTGAATGCAAAGTTCAAAAGAAGAAGAAAAGAGTCTAATGATGATTCTTGAAAGAATGCTGACTTTTTATAGACGCGGTAATCATCCAAAATACACGACCCCTATCTTGAGATCATTCATCGCCAGACACATGGCGGCGCGCCCAGAACGCAGATCTCGCATTGTAAGAGAACAACGTCTCTTCATGCGCTGCCAGACACGTGACAACATACCCAGAATGCGAGTCTCATGTTTAAGAGAGCCGCATCTCTTCAGCAAAGAGAGGTCCGCGTCTCCACCTCGAAGTCTGCGTCACTTTAACAAAGTGAGAACTACATCTCCACTTCGAAGACCGCGTCTCTTCAGTATTCTCTGGCTCGCGTCTTGGTAAAACAAGAGAGCTGCGCCTCTATTCCCAGCGAGAGCTACAAGTTCGTGTTTGTAACGCTCAGAGCCGCGTATTTCTACATCAAGTGGAAGGTGCGTCTTCACTCTGAAGGAAACTCGCACCTTGGAAAAATAGCAAAGCCGCGTCTCTTCAACAAAGAGAAGTACGCATCTCCACCTCGAAGTCTGCGTCACTTCAACAAAATGAGAGCTGCGTCTCCACTTCAATATTTGTGAGTCGTGTTTCTACTTTAGACGAGGTCCGCGTCTCTAAAGTAACATGACCTTTGCATCTACAAGACCTGTGTTCAGTCTTTACTTTTGCAATCAGTTTAACAATACACTGACGAAAGCAGATGACTATTTTTTTCGGTTCAACAGTACACCAATAACCAACTCAGAGCACCGACGAGGTCTGGACTGCGTATCTAGATACTCACGATGATCATCTTTGGTAGCTTCAAAGAGTTTAACAATACACTCACGAAGATCAAGACCCAGACAAGATCGAGCTCAACATATCTCAGGAGATTGCCGGCCAAGTCTTGAGAGTTTGCTATCAAAAGATAAGTCCAAAGTGTTTCGAAACCTGTCCCAGCCAACCGCGGAGTTTTGAAAACTTTGGAGGGGGTTCTGTAAACTGTCTAAAAATCACTGAAGATAAGTTGTCAAATGCAGAGCCCATTCTTCATATGCAAGGCTGATAAAAATCATTGATGTAGTATCAAGATGTGAGGCTCGAAAGTACAACTGCAAAGCCAAGACACGTGGCTTGAAGCCCGCGTCTTAGTACAACTGCAAAGCCAAAACGCGGGGCTCGAAGCCCACGTCTCAGCAGAGATTGACGGTCGTATCTTAATACCAAAGTAATGCCAAAACACAGGGCTCGAGGCCCGCGTCCAGCATCATCTCAATGGCAAAGCGCAGAGCTCAAGCCCGCGTTTCAACTGCAAATGAGCCCTGCGTCTCAGTTATAACTACCCCTTATTAGGTCAAGTACTACCACATAATGAGGGGAATTAACCCCATTATAGAGGGTTTTAGGGGGACAGTTTTACCCCTAAAACCTATTTAATAGCTAACGCTGCTATTGAAGAGGGATCAGAAATATTCAGCTGAGGAATACTCATAAAGAGTTACTTTTCTATCAACTTGCTGAGTTCAAGTTTTAGCCCAAGTCTCTTTGAGATTTTATTGGATAGGAGCTATGCTACTCTGTCTGTGATCCAAGGAGAAGATTTTCAGAAGAACTTGACGTTCACCCAGTCAACAAAAAACAAGATTCACTTTTCATCGCTACGTAAAGAACCCACGCTTAAACAAAGAAAAGATCTGAGCTTGAGTGTCTTCTCTCTCTTGTAGTTGGAATTTTGAGTTGTTGTAATTTTTCATTGATTCAAGGAAAATTTGCAATACGCTCTCAACTCCCCCCCCCACAATAGCTTCTCAGGCATTTATAGGGAGTCATAGGGGTATAATTCTCCCCTAAAATCCCTCTATAATCGGGATTAACACCCACATTTCATGGGGAGTTAATTGCTGTTGTAATGGGGATCAGTTACAATAGAACCGCGAGTCTCGTACTGGACGCATACCTCATGTTTGTATAGACATAGGGCTTAAACATGCGTCTCTACCAGAACACAGAGTTGTTCAGACCTACATTTAAGGAGGAGCACATAGTTGCTTAGACCTGCGCTTGAAATAGGATGCGGAGTTGCTCAGACTCGCATTTGAAGTGAGATGCATGGTTCCTCAGGCCCACGTTTGAAGTGGAGCGTAGAGTTGCTCAGACCTGTAATTGAAATAGGATGTGGAGTTGCAGGGTTCTTCAGACCCGTGTTTGACGTTCACGTTTCTTCTTGGATGCAAGGTCCGCGTTTTAATTGAAACGTGACCTTCGTGTTGGGAGGTTCACGTCTAATAACTTGTCTTTAATGATTTTTAAATAGCTTACAGAATTCCTTCCAAATTTTTGATACTCTGCAGTTGATTGGGACGGATTTTAGAATACTTTGGACTTCACGTTGATTTATCGTGATTGGATTGGCAATCTTTCGAGATGTCCTGAGCTTGATCCTATCTGGATTCTGGTCTTCATAAATGTACCATTGAACTACTTGAAGCCTCTAGAAAAGATAATTACAAGTATCTTAAAAACTTAGTCTGGCACTTGTAATGAGCTCTGGTTTGTTTGTCGATGTACTATTAAACCGGTAGAGTTATCGGTTATTTTTGCTAGTGTACTATTGAACTAATTGCAGAAGAAGGGACATACTCCTTGTATGTAAGAGAATACGGCCCTCATAGATGCGATTGTCATGCAGATTCGAGTTTCAATGGAGTTAAGACGCGACAGTACGCGGTTCTTAATTGCTGTTGCAACGCGTCCCTCAATTGCTGTTGAGATGCGACTTTAAGACGCGACTCTCAGTTTGAAATGCGAAGATCGCGTTGGATGCTTCCAGATGCGGATGTGAGTACCGTGTCGGACGCGTGTCTGGCTCAGATCGAGCTCGAGATACGTGCCGTGTATCTCGGCCGTTGAAGGGCTTATAAAAGACCTGGGTCTTTCAATAATCAACTAACTTGACTGTTCTTCTCTTTCGATCATACCCGCATTTGAAGATCAAAAGCTCTCAAGCTTTTAGAACCCATAAAGCTTTGAACTTTTTTCTAATCTTTTCAAAGGTTTCACCGTTGAGATGGCTCCAAAACCTAAATAAACCGTAGCTTCGTCAAGCGTCGCCACTGCGCCTACCACTATGGGTGGTTCTCCTCTTCAGGAAGCCCCTATTTTGGTAAGTTAAATGACTTTTGCCATTAGAACACGAAGAGACATCATCTCTTAATTTTTTTTGAAGTTTAAAAACTTCTTGTTGAAGTTAAACAGTCGACGCAGATCTCACTGGTCCGCGTTTGATTTGTAAACGCGATTCTCACATTGATGAGCATAACGCGGGTCTCAATGATTTTGGCACTTTTCTGCTTTATCAACGCGACCTCGCATCTGCGAATTAAATGTGAGTCTAGGGGACTCCGCATCTTTAGATTTCTGAATACGAATCTTATTTGTGAGACTCGCGTTTGAGTCTCAGAACTTAGAAAATTCTCTAAGTGTGAGGTCTAGATGCGTGCTTCATGTTAGTTTCGCATTCTAATCACAGAACGTAGGTTTCATATGTTGAGCCCCGCATTTGAACTCCAACACTCGGTGTAATTTTACTGTTCTCAAAGTGTTAACTTTGTGTTCTTCTTTTTGTAGTGAAGTATTCCTTGAATCCTCTGGCGAAGAGACATCATTTTGGCCATGTGGTGAACCGAATCTGGATGCCGTCTCTGGCCTCAGCAGGAATATGTTGGCTTTCACCGAGAAGGATCAAAAGCGGCGAACCAAGTTAAATCAAGCGAGCTTGCAGAACCTTCAAGAGCTCATCACTGACGGGAGATTTGAATCGGATGCCCTTTCTCTATAAGAAAGCTGGATTTCTTATTCGGAGACTCCATTAATGTGGATGCAGAGGTGATGCTTGACGACAGCTACAAATGGCTTCGTCAGCTTGGAGAGTGTCACTTCTTTCTTCTGGGTATGGAAAGGATGTTTTCTTTGTCGTCCATTCAGTCAATGTCCTTCATCGACCGATGGAGTGGGATTTGACAAAGGAGTAATCTGAAGTTTATTTTGGGCAGATCTCTCATCACATGACAGTCTTGGCGAATCATGATAGGAATGTAACCGAACTACTGCCAAGTTCTTCAGAGGCAGAGTATCTCATAGGTGAGAGACCCCCATCAGGCGGCCATGTTTATTAACCAGTGTATGGCCGTAACTGGTGATTTCCCAAAAGGCGAATTTCAAGCATTGGGATGGGTCCATTCTTTGGACAAATATTGGTGGTCCAGGATGGTGGGCTTGGTCCTTGAAGATCTGAAGGACAAACTACTATAGACCAATCTCTATAACGTCTTTTGAGCTATTCAATATGACATCACAAAGAGCAGTCATCATATTTTTGCTATGCTAGAGCGTTACAATATGGAGACATGCACGTTCTTTACCCCGGTCAAGAAGATGGGATTCACTCTTCATAATATGTTCGAAGTCTCAGTGTTAGCGACGAGAGACATTCCCTATGAAGAATATATCCCATCGATTGAAGAGCTGCACTTGATGGAGGAGAGTACCCCTTTAGTGTATGCGACAAATTGAGAAGTGTTGTGTCACTTCTACATTTGTGCTGAGCTCACTGGTTTGAGGTTCGAAAGGGTCAAATAGATGGCCTGGGTAGATTACCTTTCCAATGGTCTAGGGGACAAGGCTAACCAATTGACTCTCCTTGCTCCAAGCACATATATAGAAATTAAGGAGAGCATTAGCTCCTAAACGTCCTCATATACCACAGAATCAGTCAAGGATACTTTCAGACCAGGTACAGTCTTTAAAAATTTTCACCATCAAGCCAAGATCCTTATTTCTAACATGGCCTTGCTATCTAGATTCTTAATGCTATGGTTGAAACAGTGCATTGTGCCGACACTTCCCCACAAAGTTATAGTTGCTGATGTGGTATACCCTACAGTACTACTGGCGTTTGGCTAAAGTATTGCCATACTTTTGACGATGGTGGGATGCATTCAGAGCGAGCTTCGGGCATTAACCATGACATGATGCAAAGTGAAAGTTCTGGTAGATGATGATGGCACTGTGTTTATTGACCAGCATGGTGATCTCGAGGTCAAGGTGCCTAATCCCAGAGTTGAACTTCCTTATACTTACTTGATGGCATGGTATGTCATACATTGCCCATCTCTGATGACAACCGCGTACACATCGGAAGACTTTGTGCCATTTCTCAGAAGTTGAAGATCTTGTCTTGATAGCATACCTATATATTCTACATTAGGAGAGCAATTCAGAGAGACTCCAATTATCAGTTGGTCCGATGCGTCCCCGACATTCAGGATACGTCGTATGGGGATCGATTCTTGGATATGGCAAGGCTAGATGGGTATACCACTTTATCGACTGGTGTCTTCTGTTGGCTAATATTTATTCGACCCAAATATCTTATCTTTCACCAAGGTGACACCTACACGATTGAGCCGTATCTGCCAAACCAATTTGCTCATCAATTTGGGTATGATTAGCTCTATGTGAGGAACCCAAATATTGGCCTTCACTTCAGTGAGAATCTTTTTGAAGGGGCACAGGCGTGGTACTTTCAGGTGGCCAAAGGGATAGGGGAATGTTCAATCTTCCTCAAAAATCACCCAATGCATATACTAGCCTCAGCTTTTATACTTGGTATGTTATTATCGATTCAGTGCCGGGTTATGAGATGAATGCCTTATGCATTAAAGCCATCAAAACCACCTATAGTGCCTGTAGGGGATCCAAGACCATTCATAAGGAAGGGAATGAACAAATATTTAGAGGATGAGAAAGAGGCCGGTACATATGAAGCGGTAGGGAGCTTTGTAGAGGAACGCTCTATAAGAAAGTCTTACCAAGCCGTGGCGAAGCGTGCTCACCCATTCTCTTCCACAGGTGGTTCGAGCTAGAAGAAGGCACGAAGAGAGCCTGGAGCTGAAGTTCCATCGCAGGGAGCTTCTCGGCTAAAGTTGGGCCTTGCAGAGTCTGAGGAAGACGAGGAGGTGGCTCCTCTGCTCATTCAGAGTCAGCGTAGTAGGGGGTCTGCCACTTCAGAAGGAGTAGAGGTTACAGAGGAGCCTTAATCAGAGGCTCCGTTAGCTTCCTTGATGACCTCAGGTGAAGGTGCCAAAACGCAACCGGGCTCTCAAAGCATTATGATACCGGCCTTGAGGATATCGGAACTCAGTCCGACTACTGGACCAATTGGTAAGAAAATTTCAATTGCTAAGGTTCCCTTGGTTCAAGTATCGTCTTCATCGTCTAAAGGTGATGACCATGATATTGGGTCTGAGCCTGCCCCTCATGATGCCAATAAGTTCTCACATGTGATAGAGGAGGAAATGCAAGTTGCAATCCCAGAGACAGAGCCGCAATCTATGGAGACTGCTACCACTAAAGGTATACTTTCTTTTCCCCATGGCTACTCTTATTTGATAAATGACATTCTAACATCTGCTTGGATAATATTTGGTAGGGGGACACTGCTACTGCTGAAGACGAAACCTCCTCAAATATTACTGAAATGATTGAAGAACTGACTTAGCCAGAAGGCATGACAGTTCTCAAGATCAGCACCGAGGTGGCCTCTATAAGTGCAATATTTGTGGCTGAGGAATCTTCTCAGCTGAGAAAGCTCCTAGAGGATTTGCTATCTATGTCTTCTCAACCTGGTAAGACATCAGAATTTGATATCCTCACACTTAGTATTGTCATTGACATTGTCATAATGACTACAGGTGATGCTGCACTGACTCAAACAGAAGAGCCGTCATGGACATTGGTGCAAAGAACACTCCTGTTGAGGCTTCGATAGAGAAGATTCTCGCTGTGGAGCCTGTACTCAGGGTTGCCACACAGGAAGTTATTACAGTCTCTAATCCTGAAGCTCCTGTGGTGATCTCCGAGATGAGGCAACTTCTAACTCAACTTGCACCTGCACCCTTAGGAGGGACAAGTGTTCCACCTTCGACCGCTGAGACCACAATTGTAGAGACTGGATTAGAAATACTCCTTCGATGCCAACACCGGCTATGGGCATCTTGGAAGAGTTGTCTCTCCAAATGGCCAAGCATTCTTCATCATAATGAGATATTGCGCTGAATTGGTGCTTTCTGGGCAAAGTTCCTTCGAGTTCGCATGTGCACTCTTCGAGAATTCGGTTGAGAATATCCAGCAAACTGGGGGTTTTGATCGAGCGATAGCACACCAAGTGCAAGTCGAGCAACTAGGTACTTACTCGAGGGACTTTAGGAACCAGGAGAAAGTCAATCCGGCTGCTGATGCTCAAAGGGTATCAGAGAATCTTCGCACCAACCAGAAATGCGAACATAAGAAGATTGAGGAGAGGATAGCTGAAGAAGCCCATTATCTTGATGATTCCAAAAGCCAGCTATCAAAATTTCAAAGTCGACCTTCAGCGATCCGAGTTGTCATCAAGGCATGGAAGGTGTAATAGCGAGTGCTTGAGCTGCGATTGCTAAGGCACATGTTCTAATTCATGACAATGAGCTGAAGGCGCGAATGAGAAAAAGAGAAATCAGGAGCTCAAGG